>APFE030617463.1:22860-33906 GCA_000404065.3 Pinus taeda | reverse complement strand
CTGATGTAAACACAAGGACTAACTTGAGGCAGCAAATAATCAAAGTTGAAAATAGCTGAAACAAAATGTCATTGACAGAATAGAGCATAATAAAGTTTAACTTTATGAGAAATTTTCTTTTTTGGAAGTTTAGAAAATTCAACAGAAACACAGAGATAACTGGTTCTTCCAAGTGAATCGCCAATTTTTGTGGCCACCAACAACCCCCCTCCTTATGAAATATTGCTAATACTAAATAAGTGGGGACCCTTAGTTATAAAATCCAAAGAAATTAAAGTAGCGCTTACATTTCTTTTTCACAAATAAAGTTACCATCATAACCTTAGGAAGCCCCCCTGGAAACTCTTAGAATCTAAGTTTATGATAAGGTAAAAAAAAAAAAAAAATCTTTATTAAGGGAAATCACATCACAAGAAAATAGCAGGATGCCACCTCACAAACACAATTCCAACACTCGCGAGATAGCAATAATGAACAAACATATCACATCGCACTCAGCATAACTTACACGAAACACTTCAAAATCTGCCGATGTGCGATGGCGCAAATCGCAAGATCGCATCTCACAAAGAATAGGTTAACAAAATTTTCATACATAACATTCATGCGATCTGCAATATTGCGATATAGCGACGTTGCGATTTTGCGATGTTGCGATTTTGCGATTTGCGATATGAGATCTGCGATGTTGTGATAGCAAATCGCAAAATTGCTTCATCGCAGATCTTTCGGGCACATTATTCAAGAAAAGTAGTTTCCATAAGTTGACTCATGTTTATGTGCTTTAAAGGCTAATAAAGGAGTTAGCTGTCAGTTATTAATAGAATATGGGTGCATGCTCTTCAAAGAACATTTCACGTAAGGTGGTATATTTGGTATGTCTGCGGCATTTAAAACTTTCCCATCACTCTTCCTTATCATTCTTTTTCACTTCACTTGTGAATTGCAGGCACGGAGAGTAGAGGAAAATACAAAACAATACGCAGGCTGAAATGGGAAAGAAAAGCAAATCCCCGAGCTCCGAAGAAGAGAAAATGGCACCTTTGTATACATACATGGCATTCAACAGAGACGTGGGAATAGCTACATGGGAAGGCATGTATAATATGCTCGAAGAGGAGAATCCCATAGTAATGGAGGTTACAGCTGTTGCAGGCTCACAAAGTTCTTCTATAGCATCCCTCGCAGAGCTAGCTTGCTCATTTTTACATCGGATAGGAGCGAGGCCAAGAATCCTCCCATACACGGACATGGTCAAATGGATATTGGATAGCGCAAAAATAAAAAATAGATAGTTCAAAGTTCATGGTCAAGGACTCATTTGTTCATTCGCTGCACAGGATTTGAAGCTCCTGTATCATCTACTGGAGCCACAGGCAATCTATAATAGACAGTTTATAGAGAAATTTGTAAAAGAAAACCCGGACCTGGCAGAAACTACCAAAGACTGGTATAGGAGAGACGAGCCGCTGAAGAAAGATAAACACGGTATGTACAGTACTGGTTCCCTTACCTCTCCATACTGCTTTGCTGCTGCCATGCTCTGTAGAATATTTGGAATGCCAGATATCAAAAAATTCTCATCTGAGTGGCTACCATTATTGGATGCTACCACAAATGCCGCCATTGTAGATTGGGCCAAAATTTTTTCTGATAACCTGGTCACAGCCATTGTCAGTTACCGGTCCAAAAGTGCTACGACTCAGAGAATCTATCCTCCTTTTTACCATTTAGAACAGAAATACCCATCTTTCTCACACACACACTAAATTGGGAAACTCATCCCATATCCCCAGTCGGACCCACTATACCAAACGGATAAGGAGTTGCCAACCAAGGTCCGGACCGGGCGGGTATCCCCCTTGTTGTTGACTCGATTTTCGGGGCCTTCAACAAGATCACGCACACCTATTTTCCATATTTTTCTCAACCCTAGGAGCCCTCAACACTCAATTCCCACCTTGGGAGCTCAACCAAGGAGAAAGAGAAATGCTTAGTGTTCTTGATTAGTGAAGCTCCTTATCTGTAGGGTTCACATCCATCATTCTAAGTTACTCTCTAATGACCAAGAACTTCCCTTTCGGAAAAGCCTTGGTGAGAATATTAGTTATCTTCTCATTTGCTGATATGTGATAGAATCTAATGGCTCCTCTCTACATTGTGTCTCAAATGTAATGATATATTATCTCTATGTGCTTGGATTTGTCATGAAATATTGGATTCTTTTCCAATCGGATCCCACTCTTATTGTTGCAATATATCATTGTAGTGTCTAGGACCTTCTCAAAAATCTCTCCAAATATCATGGTGGATCCAATTCTGAAACACCATCTTGAATTCCTCTCCTATCAACAACATTTCTTGCTCAATCAACATCGGTATATCCATGAAGTCGAACATCTCTGAAAGAATATATCAAACCAAGGGTAATCGTCCCATGCAAGCATCTCAAAATGTGTTTGGCAGCAATCCAATGTGCATGGACAAGCTCACTCATAAATTAACTCAACGAGATCACTGCATATCATATGTCCAGATGGGTGTTCACAAAGAATAGCAGAGCCCCAATCAACTATTTATTCTCAGATGGATTCGCCAAATTGGGTCCTACAACTTCCATATATAGTTTCTTGAAATTCATTTCCATTAGTGTTGGCAAGGACTTGAATTTTGTCATTCCAAATATCTCCAACAACTTCACACTATATTTTCCCTAAGAAAGGAAAATCTCACCGGGCCTTTGCCACACCTCAAGGCCTAGGAAGTAGTGCATGAGTCCAAGGTCCTTCATCTCGAATTCAGAGGTAAACTCCCTGTTACACTTGAATAGGGCTCACTACCTATCAAAAATAGATCGTCAACATATAAATTGTAATGACAATAGGAGACAATCAACACATCAACAAGAGACACTGATTTGGTCAAACATCAAGGGGAAACCCCTAAAGGGGGGAGATCCTTTGAAATTATTCTTCTATTAGATTTTCATAAAATGTTTAGCAGAGAGTACAATGATCCCAAATCCATAAATAATAATAAAAGTCAAAGTTTTGACTTGTCAATAATTCAACCAACCAATATCCAAAATATGAGCCAATAGTCAAATTTGGTCAACTGTCATAAAGTCTGCAAATCTGGAAGTCAGCAGCATTCAACATGCCCTAACCAGTCCCAACTCAATGGTCAAATATTTCCATCAAGAACTCGGTCAACAATCCTCCAACTCAGCCTCAAATATTTGTTAAATTCAGCGCAAAACAGCGAAAGAAACTCCATCCGAACTCAGTGAAATCAAAGATAATCTTTGCGTTCAAAGTTCGCAATTTATCCCTGCGTTCATCCCAAGTCAAAGTACCCAGAGACTCTTAGTTTTTGTGCCAAAAAACTTGACATGCCAAGAGTTCGAATTAAAAACTAGCTCGAAAAATGGTGGTCGACATTGGTCAAAGTGAAAATGAACTTCAAAATTTTGGCCTGCCAAAAATGTCCTTCCTCCTACTCGCACATGTGAAGAGAAACCCCTATAATTTCAGATGTATCTAACCACGTTGAGAATATAATATGTGTGATGATTGATGTCCAAATGAGCTTGAGGCGACCTTAATATATAAGAATTGGACAAGGGCTAATTATCCTCTATGCCGACTTGATCAAATATATCATTGTGGAACTTATTCCAACGATTGGAATTTGTCACTGAGTTGCCAAATTAACACTCCCTCGCAGCTAGGGAGAAATTCCAACTACATCATGTGATCATCGCAAGTATCATGTCATCAAATCATGTCTCATCTCTACTCAACTCTATCTTCTAAATCATTCTCAAATCTATATAAGAAGAAACATAGGGGAGCTTCATCTACCACCTATAATCAAGGACAATGAAGAAGGTCCTATGGGACACTCTCACCTCATGTCTATGACAATCGAAAAGGTCTTACGGAACACTCTCACCTCAATTAATCTCATAGGGGAGCATTCAGCTTCCACCCTACATCAAGCAATAGGTGAGACACAACTTACCAAGAAAGGATCACAACCATCCCATTATGTAATCAATGGGTGAGATACTAGTTTCTACATAAGAGGTGAGGATCACATCCATCCTATTTCCTACCTATATTCCTAGCAATGACCCTCAAGAGTCATGTGGTAGAACACCTTCATCATAATCTAAGCTTGGGTGTATACCTAGCTTACCAAAGGTAAGGATCGCACACCTCCAAGACTCCTCAACCCGTTGGCGAGAGAGGGAGGGACAATCCCAACAAGCTTGTCTTGTGGATATAATGCCAACTAGGGTATACTATGCTAGACCAAGATAGGGGGAGATAAACTACTTGTGAAAACGAACAAGGATCAGACACACCCCATGGGTGAAAATAGGGGAGATACTCGACATACTACGGGAGTAGGGATCACGCACACCTATTTTCCAGATTTTTCTCAACCCTAGGAGCCCTCAACACTCTATTCCCACCTTGGGAGCTCAACCAAGGAGAAAGAGCAATGCTTAGTGTTATTTATGAGTGAAGCTCCTTATCTGTAGGGGTCACATCCATCATTCTAAGCTACTCTCTAATGACCAAGAACTTCCCTTTCAGAAAAGCCTTGGTGAGAATATTAGTTATCTTCTTATTTGTTGATATGCGATAGAATCTAATGGCTCCTCTCTACATTGTGTCTCAAATGTAATGATATATTATCTCGATGTGCTTGGATTTGTAATGAAATATTGGATTCTTTTCCAATCGGATCCACACTTATTGTTGCAATATATCATTGTAGTATCTAGGACCTTCTCAAAAAGCTCTCCGAAGATCTTTCTCAACCAACTACCTCACAACTAGCCATGTTAGTGGCAATATACTTTTCCTCAACGGTACTCAAAGATACAGAATTTTGTTTCTTGCTCGTCCAAGATATCATGGTGGATCCAAGTCTGAAACACCATCTTGAAGTCCTCTCCTATCAACAACATTTCTTGCTCAATCAACATCGCTATATCCATGAAGTCGAACATCTCTGAAAGAAAATATCAAACCAAGGGTAATCGTCCCATGCAAGCATCTCAAAATGCGTTTGGCAACAATCCAATGTGCATGGACAAGCTCACTCATAAATTAACTCAACGAGATCACTACATATGATATGTCCAGATGGGTGTTCACAAAGAATAGCAGAGCCCCAATCAACTATTTATTCTCAAATGGATTCGCCAAATTGGGTCCTACAACTTCCATACATAGTTTCTTGAAATTCATTTCCATTAGTGTGGGCAAGGACTTGAATTTTGTCATTCCAAATATCTCCAACAACTTCACACTACATTTGCCCTAAGAAAGGAAAATTTCATCGGGCCTTTGCCACACCTCAAGGCCTAGGAAGTAGTTCATGAGTCCAAGGTACTTCATCTCGAATTCAAAGGAAAACTCCCTGTTACACTTGAATAGGGCTCACTACCTATCAGAAATAGATCGTCAACATATAAAATTAAATTCAAGGGAATGCATTGGATCACCTTGAAGCATAGATTGGGATCGACGCTACTTCTTTTCAATCCAAGATTCACTAGGTAAATAACTATACATGTGTACCATGCTCTAGGGGCTTGCTTCAAGCCATACAATGCCTTCTTCAACCTTTGAACATGTGTCTTTCAGTCCTCAACTTCAAATACCTATGGCTTCTCAATGTAAAATTCTTCCTATAACATGCCATGAACAAATAATGTCTTCACATCCATCTAATGAAGGGTCCATGCTTGACTTGCAACAAGGGAAACTATCGAATGAATGGTGATGTATTGGGCCACAAGAGAAAATATATCATCATAATCTTCTCCCTCTTTTTGGGAGAATCCTCTTGCCATGAACCTTGCCTTATATTTCTCAATACTTCCATCGACTCCATGCTTGATCTTGAATAGCCATTTTTAAGTCACAATTTATTTCCCCTTAGGTCTCAACACAACATCCCATATGTCGTTCTTCATAATTGATTCATATTCTTTGGCAATAGCATCCTTCCAGACTTGTTCTTTCACGGCTTCTTCAAAGATTTTATGCTCAACTTGAAACATATTGCTCATCGCTACAACATGTCCTTGCTACTCGTATGACTTTTTACTTTCTCTAAAAGTCCCTCTAGTGAGAATGTGTCTCTCAACTTCATGTCATGTATCACGAAGCCAAAGTGGCCTTTTCCTGGTAGGGGGATCACATGGAGGAGGATCCAAGGGGTCCATGGGCTCCATGGGATCATCAACAATGTCTCTCTTAGATTCAAGCATAGAAGGACCTTCTAAAATATCCATATCATCACTTTCCTTCTCATGAAGAGGAGGTGGAGGAAGATCCCTTGATTTCCCAAGAGAAGCATCTTCATCGAAGGTTACATCCCTGCTAATTTCAACCTCACTCTCACAGGGAATATATATTCTAAATGCTTTGGAATCTTCACAAAATTCAACAAACATAAATTTTCTTCTAGTGGCTTCCAGCTTGTTTCTTTTGTCTTTTGACACATGGAAATAAATGGGGCATCCAAATATCTAGAAATGACCAATGTTGGGCTTGACACATGTGAATAATTATTCAGGAGTCTTATTGTCTAGTGCTTGATGATGTACCCTGTTTTGAACATATACCATTGTATTTTTTGCTTCACCCTAAAGGAACTTTGACAGCTTTTGATCATGGAGCATGGCTCAGATAGCCTCTATAATAGACCTGTTCTTTCTCTCAACCACTCCATTTTTTTCGAGATTATAGGGAAAAATCATCTCCTTCTTGATGCCTTCCTTATTTCAAAAATATATGAAGTCATTTGAAATGTACTCTCCACTATTGCCAAACCTGAAGATCTTAATTTTCTTCCATGTTTTATCTTTTACCAAAGCTTTGAAGTCCTTGAACAAATTGAAGGCCTCATCCTTATGCTTCAAATAATATATCCATATCTTCGTTGATAAATCATCAATGAAGGTAATGTAGTAGAGATGGTCACCAAGAGAATGTACGAGCATCGGTCAACATATGTCAGAATGAATGAGTTGGAGGACATCATTAGTCTTGTTCTTGATAGAGGGGAATGGTCCCATTGTCTTCTTTCCACTGGCACATCCTAGACATACTCCATCATGTTAGGATTGAACATCAAGAATCCCAGAGACCAACTTCTTCAATTTCGGAAGAGCTTCATAGTGGATATGATCCAATCTTCGGTGCCACAACTCACTTTGATCATTAGTATCATGGATCATTGCTAGAAGGGGTCTTCCAGTGACTCTATAGAGTCCTTCAAATCTAGATCCCAATGTGAAAGCATCTCTCATAGGGGATCCCACAGACCAAGTAAGTACTTTTCCCTTGATGAAGGTGACTATCATTCCTTTTTCCTCCAAAGCAAATATAAATACCAAATTCTTCTTCAATCTTGGCTCATACATCACATATGAAGCAAAACATATTCCAGGGAGTCCAAATGAAATTTAACATAACCAAAGCCCTTAACGAGATGAGTGGAGTTATCTCCAAGAATAATATTCAAATTGGGCTCCCTCTCTACAAAAATAGAGAGAACCTCCTTATAACTATAGAAATGATGAAAGGCCCCACTATAAACTAAACAAATATCCCAAGTATCCAAGGGAGAGGAACTAGAAAGTGCAGAAATAAGTATATTTTTAGATTGCTTAGTAGTAGCATTACTTTCAAACCTCATTTTTTTTTACTTCTTTTGAGGATAGTGTTCATCATTGTGATCATTCAAAGCATTTCCTCTTCTTCTTTCATCTCTTCCATTATGATCATTCCTTCAATCATCTCCTCTTATTCGATTGTTATGGCTGACAAATTGTTCTTGCGGACATGAACGATCTCCCTATATTCAAAGAAAATACAGAGATAAATGAACAAGTAACTGTAAACTTTCCTTAGTCTATAACTGAAATATGATAACAAAATGCTCAAGAACCTCTTACATTTCTATGAAATGCTTGTAGATGTCCCTTGATGCTTTCAAAATCCCTTCCTTGTTGTTTCAAAAGAAGATATGCATAGACAAAACCAAACAAGGAATAAAACCATAATATAGATCAAGGTTGAAACACAATATATATGGAATTTGCAACATAGCATATATCATAACATGAATCCAATACTTGATTACAAACAATTAAAAAGATCAAGGAGTTTTGCAATGAGCATGATAACAAGTGAAAATAGGAAAGAAACATTTTCTTATATTAATATTGAATAAAAATGTGAGATTCAACCTTAGCCTTGATGTTGCAAACCTCCTTATAATACTCTCCAAACCTCCCTTAAGTGACAAGCTTCCAGTGTCAATTTGACAACATAAGTTTACATTCCAAAGTCCTCCTTTACACTCTAGTCTATGTTGAATTTATAAGCCAAAAGGAGAAGGTTTGAGATCCTCTTCTCAATGGATGAGATCCATAAAGAGATGGATTAAGGTTCCACAATGAGAGGAAGTTTGATCTGTGAACTAAGGGATGATGCCGAAGTAGGTAGGGGCTCGAGGCCTTTTAGTTGAGAAATATTCCCCCAAAACAACTTGTACAAATTTATTTTTATGTTTACCTATGTTAAGAGGCTTTCACAAATTTTGGTGGAGAACAGAGTGCAGGATTACATAGGCCACAATGATCATGAGTATGTTTGTCCACGTATTGACTAGGAAAAGTGCACAAGTGCTTGAAAATAGGTTTTTAAGCAATGGAATCCAGGATTCTTGTTGTCTTTGGAATTGTTTTGCTTCCAACATTGTAGAGGGATGCTTTGGAACACTTCATCGTATAGTGATAAATATGGATTGGCGATTATTTTCCTAATGGTGAAAAAATGAAATGTAACAAATTGCCCCCTAAAGTGCAAAGTCAGAAAAGGTGTTTGAGAACCAAAGTGCTTTATCATGCAAAAATTTGGATTATAGACCAATTGGTTGGAGACCTGAAACAAAGAATCAAGGATTACAATACAATATCTTCATATAATCATCACTGAGGTAGGCATTCCCATACTCATGATACAAGTATCTCAAAGGACAAGTATGGAAATGTACGAATATCCTGTCAATAGTAGACACAGTATGGACACAGCCATCAAATATGGACCTATATTTACAATCATGAATATTTAAAACTCCACGCAGCCTAGATGGATGAAACTAGATCCAGGGTCTTGGTATCCATCTTTATCGATCCATAGTAGGAATCTGACCATGCGAGTAAATGTCTCAAAGTCGAACATGATAGGAACCACATGATTACCGATCAATGATGTGAACCGTTAATAGGTGCGAGAGAAACCACCAATAATGACAATGGTTCTCAAGGTACCCCAGTACAATATATGGAGTGTGAATAGATATCTTGAAGTTGAACACTCATAGAGCAATCGAAGGTCAATGATGAGAACCTTTCACAAAGGCGAGAAACCTACCATTAAGGCATGCAGGCTCCAAGGTACTAAATGAGGTTTCTAGACCAACCTCCTAGATAATGAGATGAATTTGATAGGAAGTGATCTATCATAGGAGGGCCTACGACATGAAACTCATGTCAAGTTTTGAAGAACAAATTTTCGAGGTAATTCAGTATTGACTCAGGGATGACCAACGTGATTGAAGGCTATGATTTGCAGGGTAATTTTGGCTGATGTTGGAATTCCCTTGAACATATTAGTGACACGACATTTTGACTTAGCAACATTTGTCTCAACATAAGACCAAAATTTAGGTTGAATACTTTCAATGAGGTACGATCAATTGAGAGACAAATGGATTTCCCAACCTAGACATAAAGGTGACAGAGTTTCATGTTCAAGAGCGACATACTTCCTTTTCACAATACAAGAATAAATGTTTCTTTCTTATTTTCCCCCACCATTACTGGGAAGTACCTCTTTATTTTTATGCAAGCTTGAGGAGGATAACATATGCTTGTCATGTAAGTTCATCCTTTAGATGAATCCCTCATAGTATTTTAACGAACCCTAGGAAGGAGTGGTTCAGTCTCATTATTATTGACAAGTCTTGCACTAGTTACATTTTACAAGTCCATCGAAGGGGTAACTCGATGTCGTTTTCATATTTAAAGAGTTTGAAAAGAAGCAAATAGGAAACTCATACATTTTTTTCAATGTAAAGTTTTAACGAGCCCAGAGAAAGTAAAACTCGAAGTTTTTCATATTAGGGAGTCAGTAGAAAAACATACGTAAACTCCAAAATGTCATTTTTCATAAATTTAGTCTCTTAAGCCTGGAAAAGGGTAAAATAATGCAGGGGAGAATTATTTTGACAACGATTAGTCAAAGTATACAATTTTTGTAAATAATCTATGTGGTCCATAAGAGGGGTAAACTTATATAGACTTTTTTTCATTTATTTTAACGAGTTCGAGATAAACAAGTATACTCGGCAACATTTTCATATTTTGAGAATCAGAAAAGAGCTTAAAGATAACTCTAGGATTTTTCTTTTTTGTAAGTTTAAGGAGCTTAAAAAAAGTGATAAAAGCACACTCGTCTTTAGCACCTAAATACGCCTCAGGCTGAAAGAAGGCAAAATTCAGGGTAACCACAAACCACGCTCAGTCTGGTAGCTAGCCCTACCAAAACAAGAGAGGGCTCTGTCCGAGTCACACTCAGTGAATAAGTGAACGAAAAGGCCTGAGATGACTTACAATGAACTACATTTGTCTTAGGCTAGTAAGTGAAAATGAAAATAAGAAGTGATTTTTATGAATGACTGTGTTTCTAGGATGTTATGGGACCACTGGACCTCAATGAATAGAGAACTTAGTACAAAAGGCACGGATTATTTCATGAGGCAAGGTAGGGGGAAAGCATAGCAATTTAGTTTTAAGATATGGCAGAAATGGAGAGATTGATTAAGAGGGTGAAAAGGGCATGGACAACATGAATCCTTTTCAACATAAGAATGAACACTGTACATGAAATTTTCCCATAGGCAGAGCAATAAAATTGAATTCTACCTTAGCTAACTTAGAAAATTTCAATG
>APFE030617463.1:0-22850 GCA_000404065.3 Pinus taeda | reverse complement strand
GTGAAAAGGGCATGGACAACATGAATCCTTTTCAACAGAAGAATGAACATTGAACATGAAATTTTCCCACAGGTAGAGCAATAAAATTTAATTCTACCTTAGCTAACTTAGAAAATTTCAATGGAAATGAATATGAAATGAGCTATGAAACATAACAAGATACATATGAAACATAAGAGATACATTTGCTATACTCACAACCACATGAATCTCATGAAACAGAGCCACTGCCTTTCATTAATCCTCTGTAAAAATATACAATGCAGAAACAGAGTTTCTTTCCCACAGTCTCCCGAAAGTTACAAGCCAACCAACCCTTTGCAAATGGTTTACATACAATATATAGAATGTTCCATGAAGAGATAGAATGCCCAAGGGTTTGGGAGTTACTCGAATCATTACAAACTGAAGGTGGAGAGCCAAATAGCAGCTACAGGTGCAGCGCCACGAACATGACAAATGGCTTGGTGGCCCTTTGCCTTCCTTTGCCACTTGGATAACTGACCATCTAGAGTGAATATACTTATAAAACCACCTTCGGTGCCGAAAAAATAAAGTGCATATGAGTGGGCCCACTTACAAAAAGTCGGGAAGAGAAATTTCGCGAAATAGAGGCATTCTGGCATTTTTTCCTATATGCGTCGCGCCCCTTTCCTATATGCGTTGTGCCACTTTTAGAGGCCTTCCCGGTGTCCAAATTGAGCACAGAATAGCTCGTTGGAAAGGTCATTGAGTCCACTTTCCTAACCCATAGGAATTTTTGAATTTGGAGCTTATTTTCCCCTCCAAATCTTCATTCTCCCAAGACTGCTTCCTGTGTGTCAAAATAGGGGCAGTGAGGCCATTTGTGAGTGTATTTTTCCCTTTTGATGGCCAAGATCTTCTCCAAATTTCTCTCTCCCAGTGCCAGTAATTTTTATTTTGCATGCCGAATCCAAAAACACAAACCATTTCTCATTTGGAGCTCCCAACCTTACGCATCGCGCCGGTGGCGCGGCGCGTATAGAGAAAAAACCTGTTTTTGTGCCAAAAATTTGTCATGTGACCAAAATTTTCCCAAATTCTTTGAAACTTGGGCTGGAGGTCCTCTATGAAGTGCTATGCTATGCCAAGGAAGCTTCAGCCAATATTCGAAGCCGATCTTGCTCCTTTTCCTTTTTTGCTTCCTTTGTTGCTCCGTTCAATTTAGCCTTCAAGCTCCTTATTCGGGCCTTTGCGCTCATGTTCCGCGCCCTGTAATGACAAGCCATCCTCCTCAGTATGGCTTTGTCCTTGTTTTCCTTCTCTAGCTTTTTCTCCAAGTGTAGATTGACCCGATCCAACCAAGACTCACGGTCGTTGTTGATCTCTTGCTCCAAGGTAGTGAGCTCGATCCCTCTCTGCTGGACAGCTTGTCAATTTTCACGAATGGTTTGTAGCTCCATGATCGTCTGTTGGTCCTCAAGCTATTTTTTTCTCTGCTCCAGATACTTGATGACCCATCTAGCCCTCTCAAAATTCAGTATCAAGTCTTTGATCTTCGTGTCCTACTCTTGAATGGTCATCCTAAGTTTGGCATTTTCTGCCTCTGTCTCTTCATCCAGAATGAGGATGACACCAGTCTCCTATGCACCTGATGGCCCCTCATCATGCACGGGCTCCTTGCCTTTGTCTAATACCTATGTAGTCGATGCCGGAAGCGAGGCCCCTTCCACCCTGGGTGGAGATAACACTCGCTTTTCTACTGCAAATAAGTTCCTACTGCCTTTCTGATATGTCACTAAAAATGGCATGATCGTGGTCTCATGGCACTCATGCTGATAAGAAGGACCACCCAACTCCTGCTCAGGCTCTATAGTACCTGTGTTGTGCTGAAGAAGTCACGGGAGATGAAGTCCTCCCAAGCAATGCCCTGCAATCCCAACTGATGATCTACCAAAATCTGAATGAGAGCGAAGTGATAGACACTGTTAAGCTGCTGCTGAGGGGTCTTATGCGGCATGAAGGTGTTCATCCTCTCTATATTCCTGCATATGAAAAATGGGAGGTTCATCATCCTCACCCTAGTAAAGTGCATGAGCAGGCGGATATGATAGGCATACAGTCTAGAGAACCTCCCCTCACAGCTGAAGTATTTCATGATCAACCTCATGAGTGGAGCATACTCATTCTTCAAGTATCTGAAGGGAAATACTCTTGTGAGCTCATTCACAAATCTGGTTTTGATGTAAGGCTCATAGTGATTCATTTCCACCTTCTTCTTCTTATGCCACTGTTCCCCAACATTTGGAATACCTGTTGCCAATGATATAGCTTCAGGTGTCAAGGTGAAAGTGACTCCGACTAAGGTAGACTGACCTCCATGTAGATGAAGCACAAATAACCGAGCCAACTCATGATGAACTCTGACATTTGTCACCCTTTGACAAAATTTGAAACATGATAAGTACTGGAAGGATGACATGGCAAGAGGGCATGCTTGTAACTCGGTGAGGATAGTGGGTTCATCCCTGACATGTTTGCCACTCTTGCGGTGTCTCCTGGGAGCCTGCTCTTCTGAAGATGAGTCACATTGTGTCTCCCTCTCATACTCGGACGAATGTTGTGATGACATGACTGCAATGTGGACTGTGATTAGGCTTCCCCTTTGATGATGGTGTGAGGTTGGGTGCCTTTGTAGTATCTGTTACCAAGGGGAACAGTGAAACAGGGATTGTTAGGAAGGGAGTGATGAAATGGGAATAGGGGTTATAGAGAGAAATCTATTAGGGATGTGGGAGGAGTTTGGGATTTTTGATGGGGTAGGGTTTGGGGTTTCTATTGAGCAATAGGAGGAGGGGAAAGGGAATATGAGTTTGGTAGTGTTAGGGCAGTGATGATAGGAAAAATGGCATAGGGGAACAAGGCAAAAAGATAAGGAAGGGACAATGGGACCTTGGCATCAACAATACAATTGCACAACCCTAGCAAAATGGTCTCTTGGTGTCTTTGTATGGTTGCTTTAAGAGTTTTGTTTCATTTCCATCATTGGGCATAAAAACCACCATATCTTTAACCAATTTGATGAACAAGTGAGTTAATAGAGCCTAGCAAATTTATGTGCTTCACAAAAAAAAATTGAGTGAGTTTGGCACGTTATGGGCACTTTGCTTCTATGCACCGTGCCTCTGTCTATGTGCGCCACGCTCTTGTTTGTGTGCACTGCACTCTGAGTGTGTGCCACGTGTGTTATAAGCTTGAACAGTGGGCGGGGGTTGTGTGCACCACGCCCTGCGTGTGCACCGCGCCATTAACTGTGTGCGCTGCGCCCTTATCCTCACCTCCAAATGACTACTCGCTCCTTGTTTGCTCCTCAGCCTGTATGCACCGCGCGCAAAGCCCAGTGCGTCATGCCCTAGGTATGCGTCGCACGCGTTATAAGTTTGAAATCTGGGCGGGGGTTGTGTGCGTCGCGCCCCTGCCTGTGTGTGTACGCCCTGAAAACTGACTCCCACTTGCTCCAAATGCTCACCAATGCACTCCAATCACTTTGCAATGTCTCCCACTAGTTTTGATTTGCACAATGCCTCTGATTTTGGTGGAACACTTGTATATAAAGCTTTGGGAGAGATGATTTTGATTTTTGCCTCTTCAAAAACCCATTTTCTAATGTTGTGTTGTGGCACTTTTTCACTGAATTTAGAACACACTAATTTTCACTTTCCCTTTGAAATTTTAGCTCAAATGACGAAATTTTCGGCACTCTTTGCAGGGATTGCATGACAGGATATTTGGCTAGGAAAACCATGACTGCATCAACTGGCGACTTTTTTGCAAATTTTGTCATAAATGACATTGTTTGACTCTTCTTCAAAACAGAGTTTTGAAGAAGAGTCAGGGTCTATCCACATGACGATGAAGCTTTATGAACCATAACTGTGTAAGGGCCTCACTCTAGCCTGCATGGCTCTACTAGACATGTTTCGAGTACCAAATTGATGAATTCCTAGACCTAGACCTCGAAATGACCTTTGTCCTTTAAAGGATCAGACCTTGACTGTCATGGACTTTGATGATGATCGACAAAAGACCTGAGCCAGCAGGAGCCAGACATGAGACTATAATGACCTTCTCTGTCATATTATGGCATGACCCTAGTGGAATGCAACTGGGAGAATGGAGCGGGACACCTAATCATGAAATGCATAAAGATTTTTGATCTCTGACGGAGGACTTGAACAAACCGACTCTAACATTTGCTCCAATGGGGGATGGTAGCTCCTGTGCCAAGAATCAGCAGATCTCTGGAGGAGCTAGACAGTGCCTTCTTCCATTGGGCTATGGAGTCATCATCTTGATAAATAATACTGGACTCTGACTCATTTACGAAGCTGAAACGACCAAAAAACTAACTCAAACTTGACATTAAAATGACTTAAAGACTAATTTGAACAACTCTAACGAAACTGAAATAAAATGGTATTTACAATGACAGTGGAAGCAGCGTTTGATAACTTAGAAGTGGTACCACTTGAGCAGTCGACCATTGATCGGCCCTCCTGGACAATCCTTTCTGTTTATTTCCTTAAGAAGAAAAGCATTCTACCCCCGATATGTTGCGATCTTGAAAGGACCTTTCCAAAGGTTCTCAAACTTACCGTGCTTGCCTTTCTCCTCATTTCTTGCATCCCACTTCAGCACTACATCATCCACTTGAAATTTATCCACCTTTGCCTTTCTATCATAAATTTTCTTGATTTTCTCCTGCAATTTGGATGTGTTCTTGAAAACTTCTTCTCTGGTCTACTGCAAGTGGACCATTTGATTCAACCTTCTTTGCCTGGGATCTTCTTCACTGTCGGCCTCCCGAAGAAGTTTGACAACCAGGGCAGCGAGAGAGGAAGGAAATACTGTATCAACTCCATAAACTAGCTCAAATGGTGATGTACCTATGGACTTCTTCTGGCTTACCCGATCTGCCCAAAGCACATTTACCAACCTTTTATGCCAGCTCTTCTTGTTCATTTCCAGCAGCTTCTTGATTATGTTGACCAATGATTTGTTTGAGGATTCCGCCAATCCAATGCCTTGAGGATGATAGACAATTGAATGAATCAAAATAATGTGATATTTATGACAAAATTCTACCATCCGCTTTGATTTGAAAGTTGTTGCATTATCGGTGATTAGCTTGTTCGGACAACCAAAGCGAGACAAGATGTTATTTTCGAGGAATGAAATGATCACCGCATCTGTAGCTTGTCTGGTGGGGATCGCCTCAATCCATTTTGTGAAGTAATATGTGGCTTTGAGGATCCATTTATGCTATCTGGAAGAAGCGAGATGAATTTCGCCAATGAAATCCAACCCCCATTGCTGAAAAGGGGCGCTCACCTCTATGGGCTTGAGTGGTAGAGGCTGTAACTTTCGCTTTCCTTCGAAAATTTGACACTTATGATAGCGCTTAACCATCTTATATATATCAGCAAACAATTTCGGCCAATAGTACCCTGCTCTCAAAATTTTGTTCGTTGTTGACTTCCAAAAGAGGTGACCTCCACAGTCTCCTTGGTGGCAGTCCTACATGACTTGCTTTGCTTCCTTTTCCACCAAACAATTTAACAAAAATCCATCGGGATATTTCCAATACAGTGCTGAATTAAGAATGCAGAACTTGGCAGCCTTCAACTTAAGTGTTCTCTCTTTGTTTCTAGTCATGCCGAGTGGAGGTGACAAATTTTTGAGCACATATATGATATCAGAATACCATGGAGAAAGAGAAAACATTTCAGATATCTGAATTGGCAGTTCTTCATCGTTTTCATCGGACAAAGTAGCGATCAGATTTATGTCCAAAGCATGCAAGTTTGATTCAGCCATTAGCTTTTCCAATCCCTGTCCTTTCACCAGTTTTGTGGGCTTTATTTCTATGTCATATTCCAGCAAGGCTGCAATCCACTTGCCTCTTCTTCCTTCTGGATTGGCCTGCACTAAAACATCCTTTACAGCAGCATTAGGAACATAGGCCAGAACGTGAGAATGTAGAATATACACCCGGAAATCTTTCAATGCCTTCAAAAGTGCAAGAGCCTACTTTTCAATGATGTTATACTTTAAAGTTGCGTCTCTTATAGCTCTGCTGAAAAATGCAATGGGTCTTTCATGATCCTCTCTCTTCTGCAATAATACCGATGCCATAGTATGCTCTGAAGCAAATGAAAACAATATGAAATCCTGAGTATAGTCTGCGCTTACTAGAACTGGTGCTGAGGAAAGAGCCAATTTGATCAAATTGAAATACTTTACCACCTCTTCCGTCCATTTCACTTGGCTATCCGTCTTAAGCATGTTTGTCATTTCTTTTAGATGCTCCGTGAGATTGGGTACAAAGCGGCGGAGGAAGTTCATCTTTCCATTGAATGATTGTATCTCCTTTTTATTCTGGGGCAGATCTATTTGCTGAATTGCTTGCACACGTGTTGGGTCAATACGGATGCCATCCTTGAAGATAATGTGTCTGAGTAGTTTGCCTTCTTCCATGGCAAACAAGCTCTTCTTTGGATTCAGCGACAAGCCATAGTTTCTGCACTTTAGGAAGACATTTTTAAGATGGTACATGTGCTCTTCATCAGATTTAGAAAACACCGTCAAATCATCCAAATACACCACCAAAAAGACATCCTTCTCGTTTGCAAAAGCCAAGTCCATAGCACGCTGAAATGTGGCACCTGCATTCTTCAAACCGAAAGGCATTTTCGAGTAATGATAGGTCCCCCATGGAGTGGTGAATGTTGTCTTGTCTCGGTCATCCTCATGGACAGAAACTTGGTTATATCCGAAATAACCATCAAGCAGTGAAATGTGAGATGCCCCCACTACTCGCTGAAGTATATGGTCCATTTTGGGTAGTGGATAGTTGTCCTTCAATGAGACTTTGTTGATATTTCTGAAATCGATGCATAAGCGAATTTCCCCTATCTTTTTCCTTACGGGTACCAAGTTGGAGATCCAATCTAAAAATCCGATTGGCACAATGATTCCTGATTTGTACAACCTGTTGATCTCCTTTTCAATAGATGGCAGCGACTTTGGATTTAGCCTTCTCAACTTTTGTCTGAATGGCTTTTGACTAGGCTTGATGGGTATAGTGTGCTGGATTATATTGGTGTCATACGTCTTTAAGTCGGAATAGTCCCAAGAAAACACATCTTCAAATGAAGACATCAAACTGATATATTTATCCTTGATCTTTGGCGGCAATGCTTTGGACAATTTTACTAATTTAGGATTCGCCGCTGTCCCGATATTGACCTCTTCCACACCCTTCTCTGTTGGCTGCAACGTTGGCTTGCGGGCTACATCATCCTGATCGAAGAGTTCTTCTAGAGGTATCAAGCCTTTGGGAATAACATTATTCTTCAGTTGCAACACGTCCATTTCATTGATCTGCATTTCATCTATACCATTGCCTTTTCCATCATCATTTTCTTCATCATTGAGTCTCTTTAAACTTGCCTTTGTTTTGCATAAAATCATCAATCTCATCATCATCTTGGAACACTTGCCAATATCTCTGATTGTATGGAACGGTTGGACGGTGCTTGACATGGATTTTGAATTTGTTACTAGAGTTCATTGGGATTTTCAAACTACTTGTTGCCTTAGCAAGAGCATCGAAAATGCTATTTTGTATGTGAGGCACACATGTCAAAGTGTATTCTGAGAATAATTTCAAAATGTCTAGGACTGCGTTACGGTAGGCCCGCATCCTAGGATGCTTTGCTTGATATTCGCCTCTGACCTGCTTGATAACCAATTCGGAGTCACCGTATATTGAAATCCTCTTAGTGTTCAGCTTTCTTAGAATTTTTAGGCCAACAATAAGAGCCTCATACTCAGCTTCATTATTTGAACATTCAAAATCCAACTTGTAAGAGCATACCCGTACGTTACTAGGGACCTTGTTTGGGGCGGAGAAGGGACTGCGTACCCAAATTCCTATTCCAGCGCCATCATTTCCTACTGCTCCATCAAAATCCATGGTCCACAATCCTTCCTCCTCCTCTTGCAAGTGTTGGAAATCTGTTTTTTGTGCCTTGCCTGCTTGTTGTCCATTGCTTTCAACTGATTTCCCAACGGTGTTCTGCTGTTTTTGTTCCTATTTCTTCAAAACTTCTCTGAAATTTTCTGTTATTTCCGGAATATCATCTGCTTCTACCAACTGACTATCTATATCATTTAAACTATCTGAATACAAAACAAAAGACTCTAAATCTATATGTACATAGTTAATAGGATGATTTATTGGTTTCTCCTTGCTTGTGATCATGCACTTCATTTTCTGTTCCCGATATAATTTCCTCATTTGTCCAAATATTGGAATCGTTGCATAGGAGAAGTCTAGCTGTAGTGTCCTTTTTAGTTTCGCTACCCAAGACCTGGAAAGAAGCATGCCAAACCTTGGAGGAATGTCTGCCACCACAATATCCATCAAAATATTCTTCATGGGGAGTTTATCCAAACTCACAACCAAGTCTTTGATGAGACCTATACATCTTACTCTGCTGGAATCGAACGAATAGAGATCATGATATTGTCGGGTGATGTCCAGACCAAGCTTGTCCATGATTTCCTTGGGCATGAGATTGTGAGAGGCTCCGGAATCAAACATGGCGTTATGTAAAACAAAATCATGCAACCTCAAACTGATGTAGAAAGGTGGCACCTCACTGTCATGAGACTCGCCATTTGATGTTGGCCCAAAAATCATTTCAGGCTAATCATCTTCGACATTCACCATGTCGGACATTGGATCCAAATTTAACATTTTAGATACTTCTCCTTTATAACTATTGTTCTTCAATATTTCAATCAAAGGGATGGGTATTTTTAGTTTGGAAATATCATTCTCTAAGTTGAATGCAGGAATCCTCTCCACCTCTTTGACCGGGATTTCTTTCCTCTCCCTTTCTTTCAATGTAACTTGTTGATGTGTTGGTTCTGCTGATGTTGATTTGCTGCTCTTTGTTTCAACCACCTCCTTTCCTTTCCTTTGTGTGCCAGCTGAATCATTCTTTGGTGCTTCAACATCTTTCTTTTTCTGAATGGGTCTGACTAGCACATCCTTGTTTCTAAGTGAATATCGTTGATGTTGGGTGGACAAAGCATTCATGTAGCCTCTTTGGTATTCATCCGATTGTTCCGCCAAGACGGTGTCACTTGCTAGAATGAAATCTCCATCTTTGTGTGTAGCTGAATTCTCTGCATACTCCTCCTCTTCAGTGAGATAAGTAGGCAAATCATCAGGAGTAAAGAGATGATTTTCTTCGCCTATTACATTCCCGTCTTCATCTGATTCTGGTCCATGCACAAAATTTTGCTGCACAGGTGTTTGTACTGATTGTTGTGCAATTGGATCTTGATCTCGCTAATGTCTCTGTCTTATCCTATACTGTGGTTGTTGTTGGCCACAGAAGTTAGGATTTCTAACTTGTGGCTCCGGTTTGTCAAGCTTCACTCTCTCAAGAATCTGCTCTACCTTCCAAAGTAGCTGATCTACCGAGGAAGATTCTTCCTTTGCAGTGACCTTCTTTTCTGCTTTTTCTCTAACCCTCTTGGTCAGCAAATTTGCTTCAACGTTGACTGCTATCTTTTTCATATCTTCCATTGTAGCCAGTTCTCTTTCTCTCAGTTGATAAGCCATATCAGCATCAAAACCATTCGGGAAATTAAACATGGCTAGTCCCATGGGTGGCCTTAGATTATCTGGAATTTCATTATACACTGTATTGAATCTAATGCAATAATCTTGGATCGACTCACCAACGTTTCTCTTGATTTGCTCATATTCAGACAGAATTTGAAGAGGGTTCTTTTTCACTTCCCAGCGGTTCAAGAATTGTCTTTGTTGGTCTGCCAAGGTGGCGATACGTGCAGCCGGTAAACCTCTGAACCATTTCCTTACTTCACCAACAAATATTTGCACAAAAAGTCTCATCGCCACGTTTTCCGCATCTATCTCATGAAGTTCATAAAAGTCTACCATTCTGTCCACATGTTGTTGCGCAGTAATGCCATTAGGAGTGCCATCAAAGAAGGGGATTTTCCTTTGGTAATCATCGGGCATATCATCTAAAATTTCAGGAAAACAAGCAGTGCGAAACGTGCAGCCATCACTCTTGGTGGATTTGTCCTCGGAGGTGTTGGAGGAGTGTGCACAGTTTGTAAGGGGCTAGCAACGGGAGTTTGAAGCTGAGCTACTATGTAGTTATCAATAGACCGGTTAGCCCTTTCCGTCTCCAATTCTACAAGAAATTGTGGATTGTGGACAGTAGAGTCAACCGCTCTTTCGGACTTGGTATCAAACAACAATAATTCAAACTGCTCGTCAAACTCTAGCTCTTCAATATACTCAAAAATGTCTGGGCATGAATGAGATTTTAGCACAGGAAATATAGAGCTTTCTTGATGACGATTTCTTGAAATCAACTTGGATTTTCGTAGATGAGCGGAGGGTCGGGATCTGGATTAGCTCTAGTGTATCTTCAAGAAGCCAGTGTGCTATTAAGAAAAATCAAAGGACACAACCTATTTTACATCAGCCTATCAAATCCTAAAGTTATCATCCAGAAGCTTAGAATTATTAAGAAGCAAGGGGATTTGATTCGGTCCCCAGTATGGTCGCCACTATGTTAGCACCTAAATCTACCTCAGGCTAAAAGAAGGCAAAATTCAGGGTAACCACAAACCACGCTCAGTCTGGTAGCTAGCCCTACCAGAATAGGAGAGGGCTCTCTCCGAGTCACACTCAGTGAATAAGTGAATGAAAAGGCCTGAGATGACTTACAATGAACTATTTGTCTTAGGCTAGTAAGTGAAAATGAAAATAAGAAGTGATTTTTATGAATTACTGTGTTTTTGGGATGTTATGGGACCACTAGACCTCAATGAATAGAGAACTTAGTACAAAAGGCACGGATTATTTCATGAGGCAAGGTAGGCGGAAAGCATAGCAATTTAATTTTAAGATATGGCGGAAATGGAGAGATTGATTAAGAGGGTGAAAAGGGCATGGACAACATGAATCCTTTTCAACATAAGAATGAACACTGTACATGAAATTTTCCCACAGGCAGAGCAATAAAATTGAATTCTACCTTAGCTAACTTAGAAAATTTAAATGGAAATGAATATGAAATGAGCTATGGAACATAACAAGATACATATGAAACATAAGAGATACATTTGCTACACTCACAACCACATGAATATCATGAAACAGAGCCACTACCTTTCATTAATCCTCTGTAAAAATATACAATGCAGAAACAGAGTTTCTTTCCCACAGTCTCCCAGAAGTTACAAGCCAAACAACCCTTTGCAAATGGTTTGCATACAATATATAGAATATGCCATGAAGAGATAGAACGCCCAAGGGTTTGGGAGTTACTCGAATCATTACAAACTGAAGGTGGAGAGCCAAACAGCAGCTACAGGTGCAGCACCACGAACATGACAAATGGCTTGGAGGCCCTTTGCCTTCCTTTGCCACTTGGGTAACTGACCATCTGGAGTGAATATACTTATAAAACTGCCTTAGGTGCCGAAAAGCTGAAGTGCATATGAGTGGGCCCACTTACAAAAAGTCGGGAAGCGAAATTTCGCGAAATAGAGGCATTCTGGCCCTTTTTCCTATATGCGTCACGCCCCTTTCCTGTATGCATAGCTCCACTTTGGGGCCACTTTTAGAGGCCTTCCCGGTGTCCAAATTGAGCACAGGATAGCGCGTTGGAAAGGCCTTTGAGTCTACTTTCCAACCCCACTAGAATTCTTGAATTTGGAGCTCATTTGCCCCTCCAAATCTTCATTCTACCAACACTGCTTCCTGTGTGTCAAAATAGGGGCAGTGAGGCCATTGTTTAGTGTATTTTTCCCTTTTGATGGCCAAGATCTTCTCCAAATTTCTTGCTCCCAGTGCCAGTAATTTTTATTTTGCATGCCGAATCCAAAAATTGAAAACCATTTCTCATTTGGAGCTCCCAATCTTATGCGTCGCGCTAATGGCGCGACGCGTATAGAGAAAAAACATGTTTTTGTGCCAAAAATTTGTCATGTGACCAACATTTTCCCAAATTCTTTGAAACTTGGGCTGGAGGTCCTCTATGAAGTGCTATGCTATGCCAAGGAAGCTTCAGCCAAGATTCGAAGCCGATCTTGCTCTTTTGCCTTTTTTGCTTCCTTTGTTGCTTCGCTCAATTTAGCCTTCAAGCTCCTTATTCAGGCATTTGCGCTCATGTTCTGTGCCCTGCACTCTGTGTGCACTGCACTCTTGTTTGTGTGCGTCGCGCTCTGGGTGTGCGCCGCGCACATTATAGGCTTGAACAGTGGGCGGGGGCTATGTGCGCCGCGCCCTACGTGTGCGTCACGCCCTTGCCTGTGTGCGTCGCGCCCTTATCCTCACCTCCAAATGACTTCTCGCTCCTTGTTTGCTCCTCAGCCTGTATGCGCCGCACGCAAAGCCCAGTGTGCCGCACCCTGGGTATGTGCCACGCGCGTTATAATTTTGAATTGTGTGCACTGCACCCTGTGTGTGTACCGCGCCCCTGCCTGTGTGTGTCGCGCCCTGAAAACTGACTCCATTTGCTCCAAATGCTCACCAACGCACTCCAATCACTTTGCAATGTCTCCCACTGGTTTTTATTTGCACAATGCCTCTGATTTTGGTGGAAAAATTGCATATAAAGCTTTGGGATAGATGAGTTTGATTTTTGCCTCTTCAAAAACCCATTTTCTAATGTTGTGTTGTGGCAATTTTTCACTGACTTTAGAACACACTGATTTTCACTTTCCCTTTGAAATTTTAGCTCAAATGACGAAATTTTCGGCACTCTTTGCAGGGATTACACGATACTATATTTGGCCACGGAAACCATGACTGCATCAACTGGCAACTTTTTTGCAAATTTTGTCATAAATGACACTGTTTGACTTTTCTTCAAAACAGAGTTTTGAAGAAGAGTCAGGGTCTATCCACATGACGATGAAGCTTTCTGAACCATAACAGTGTAAGGGCCTCGCTCTGGCCTGCATGGCTCTACTAGACATGTTTCGAGTACCAAATTGATGAATTCCTAGACTTAGACCTCGAAATGACCTTTTTCCTTTAAAGGATCAGACCTTGACTGTCATGGACTTTGATGATGATCGACAAAAGACATGAGCCAGAAGGAGCCAGACATGATACTATAATGACCTTCTCCGTCAGATTATGGCATGCCCCTAGTGGAATGCAACTGGGAGAATGGAGAGGGACACCTAATCATGAAATGCATAAAGAGTTTTGATCTCTGACGGAGGACTTGACCAGACCGACTCTAACACTCGTCACCAAAATGATTTGTTTTCACAAATAAACCTGTAAATTACACATTCAATCTCAAAATGATCATAACTTGCTTGAAAAATAGTAAAAACATTAAAATATTTTGAAATTTAAAAGCTATAGGAAGAAACTATTATTTTAATAGGCCTATTTTGCTCATAAAAAGTCAAAAAGTAAAAAATTATTTACCATTTTGTTTTTTACCATTTTAGAACTCTTAGAACTCTTGAGAGTACATTTTTACCCAAATCTTCAGCAACATATTGTGATCAAACTGGGGGACCATTTTGAGTGTCATCTTCTCTAGGTAAGAGGTCATTCCTTTTTCTCATCATTCATGGTTTTTATTTTGCATTTTAATGGTGATTTTTGAATTTTTTAGTGTGGTCACCAAATTGTTATGGTTGACAAATCGTTCTTGCAGACAAGAACGATCTCCTTAGATTCAAAGACAAATCTAAAAACAAACGAACAAGTAACTGTAAATTTTCCTTAGTCTATAACTGAAATATGATATATAAAATGGCAAGAACCTCTTACCTTTCTACATAATGTTTGCATATGTCCCTTGATGCTTTCAAAATATCTTCCTTGTTGTTTCAAGAGAATATCTGCTTAGACAAAACTAAAAAAGGAATAAAAGCATAAGATAGATAAATATTGAAAGACAATATACATGGAGTTTGAAACATAACATATATCATAGAATGAATCCAATATTCGATTACAAATTATGCAAAAGATTAAGGAGATTTGCAATGAGCATCATAACAAGTGAAAATAGGAAAGAAACAATTGCTTGTATTAATCTTGAATAAAAAGGAGAGATTCAGCCCTAGCCTTGATGTTTCAAACCTCCTTCCAATACTCTTCAATCCTCCCTTAAGTGACAAGCTTCCAACCTCAATTCGACAGCATAAGTTTACATTCCAAATTTCTCCTTTACCCTCAGGTCTATGCTGAATTTATAGACTAAGAGGAGGAGGTTTGAGATCCTCTTCTCAAGGGATGAGATCCATAAAGATAAGGATTAGGGTTCCATTAAGAGAGGTATTTTGATCCATGAACCAAGGGATGAGGCTCAAGTAGGTAGGGGCTCAAGGCATTTAGTTGAGAAATATTCCCCCAACAAAGCTTCTAGAAATTGATTTTTATTTTTACCTATGTTAAGAGACTTTCACGCATTTTGGTGGAGAACAGAGTGCAAGCCACAATGATCATAATTGTGTTTACTTAGGTATTGAATATGTAAAGTGTGAAAATTCTTGAAAATAGGTTTTTAATCAATGTAATCCAAGATTCATGTTGTCTTTGGGATTGTTTTTCTTTCAAAATTGTAGGGGGTGCATCGGAAAACTTAATTGTATAGAAATAGATCCGGATTGGCAATCATTTGCCTAATGGTGACAAAATGACGTGTAACAATCACAACATGAAGCAAAACTAATTCTCTAGAGTCCAAATGAAATTTAACAGAACCAAAGCCCTAAATGTGATGAATGGAGTTGTCTCCAAGAATAATCTTCAAATTGGACTCCCTCTCTACCAAATTAGAGAGAACCTCCTTATAACCAAAGAAATGATGAGAGTCCCCACTATCAACCAACCAACTATTCCAAGTATCTAAGGGGGTGGAACTAGAAAGTGCAGAAATAAGGACATCTTCAGATTGACTAGTAGTAGCATTAATTTCATACTTGGTATTTCTTGACTTCTTTTGAGGACGGTGGTCATCATTGCGATCATTCAAAGCATCTCCTCTTCTTATTTCATCTCTTCCATCATGATCATTCCTTTGATCATCTCGTCTTCTTCGATTATTAAATATGCTATGGTTGCTTCTATTGTTGAATCATGGAGCATTGTTCTTCTTAGGGAAATCTCGAGCATAGTGACCTTTCTTGCGACAATTGTAGCATTCAATACACAATGATTCCTTTTCTCTTCCATTCCTCCTATTAGAATTTCAAGGAACATGCTTATTTGAACTTGATGAACCTCCTTTTCCTTTATTTTTCTTCTTATGAGCAAAGAAAGCAGTGGGATTTCCTTCTTCATGTTTATGTGTCCTACCTATTGAGATCATCCTTGATTCTTCTTGAGTGAGTTTTCCAACAAACTCATCAAATGATGGGAAACTATTGTTATTCCTTATAGTGTTAATGAAGGTTTCCCAAATAGGAGGGAGACCTCTAAGAGTTACCAACACCAACTCCCTATCATACATTGTTCACCCAACTCTTTGCAATTGATAGTTAAGATGAGATATCCTCATGTTATATGATTGCACAGATTCTCCTTTATTCATTTTCATATATTTGAGTTGAGATGATTTTACTCAAATTGTTGACTTCATACATGTCAGCCAACTTATCATAAATATCCTTAGACTTCTTCAATTTTCCAACATGGGCAAGTAAATGATATTTTAAACCATTAGCTATAATTTTATTTGCTTTTAAATCACCTTTCTTATACATGTACTTGGTAGCAGTGGGAGCATTTTTTGGAATCTCGGGAACTCTTACTTGTATGTACTCCAAGACATCATTGTCATCTAATAACCTAATATTCCAAGAAGAAAATTTTGATGAGTCGCTTAGATTCTCATTTTCCTTAAACAAATAGGTAGACATCCTGACTTGATTAAATAGGCTCCTTCAACTTTTTCAAATATGATTTCTTCAACTCTTGTCTCCTTTCAGCTTGTCCTTCACCTTAGCTCTAGTACCATGTTAATTTTCTATTGCTCTATGTTATTTCAATTACTTTAGCCAAATTCACTTCTTCAATAAGCAATTAACAATTAATATTTCCAATTCAATTCAGTAACTGAAAACAAAACAATAAATGCAATGACAATAGGAGACAATCAACACATCAACAAGAGACAGTGATTTGTTCAAAGACCAAGGAAAAACCCCACAAGGGGGAAAACCATTTGAAATTCTTCTTCTATTAGATTGTCATAAAATGTTCAGCAGATAGTACAATGAGCCCAAATTCATAGACAATAATCAAAGTCAAAGATCTGACTTGTCAATAATTCAACCAACCAATACCCCAAATATGAGCCAATAGTCAAATCTGGTCAATTTTCATAAAGTTTGCAATTCTGAAAATTCAACAGCAGTCAATGTGCCCTAAAAAGTCCCAAGTCAACAGTTAAATTTGTCCATCAAGAGCTCGGTCAACATTCCTCCTACTCAGCCTCAAATGCTCGTCAAAGTCATCATAAAATAATCAAAGAAAGCCTAGTCAAACTCATTCAAATGAGAGAATCTTTGCAGTCAAAGTCTGCAATTTATCCCAATGGTCAACCTAAGTCAAAGTGCCCAAAACTTCTTAGCTTTTGTGCCAAAAAACTTGGCCTACTAAAATATAAATACTCCCAAGAGATCAAGCTCAAAATTAGCTCCAAAACAATGTGTCAACGCTAGTCAAAGTGCAAATGAACTTCAGAAATTTGGCCTACTAAAAATGTCCTTCCTCCTACTTCCACATGTGAGAAACCCCTACAATTTTAGATGTATTGAACCAAAAAGAGGAGAAGACGTGCGATGATTAATGTCCAAATGAGCTTGAGGTGATCTTAATTTATAGGCGTTGGAGGAGGGCTAATTAGCCTCTACGTCGACTTGATCAAATGTGTCATTGTGGGCTTCACTTCAAAAATACCCTATCCCTTATCTGAATTCAGTGCTTCAAAGGTCAATTTTGGTCCTCTCGGAAAGAGGAATCTAGTCCAATGATTGGAATTTGTCACTAAGCTTCTAAATTAATATATTTTATATATCCATTTTGAAGTGACTATAGATTTTTCACTTGGTCTAAGAACAATTTCGCAAACATCATTCTTCATAATTGACTGGTATTCTTCCTGCATTGCGTTCCTCCACTCTTCATGTTTAGTTGTATCTTCATAAGAGGAGGGTTCATCTTCAATGATTTTAGTCATATAGGTTGCATAACTAGAATACTTCTTCGGTATTTTACTTTCTCTAATGGTCCCTTTTGTTGTGTGTCTTTATGCTTCTTGTAGCGTTGTCCTCAACCAAGAAGGCCTCTTACCAATTTCAGGAACAATTACTTGTTGCACAAGCTCACTAAGACCTTCAACAACGTCTTGAGTTGATGTAGGATCTTAACCATTGTTGTAACTTGAGATATCCTCAAAAAATGGGTATCTCTTCTTCATCAAAATCGACTAAAATATATTTGGATCTTTTGTAAGCCACATTTTCATCAAAGATGACATCCCAACTTACTTCAATATGATGATCCTCTTTAATGTAGATTTTGTATTCCTTAGATGAATCACTGTAGCCAACAAAGATGCCTTTCATACTAGTAGGATCCAACTTCTCCTCTTGTCCTTCAGAATGTGTATATAAACAGGACATCCAAATATTCAAAGATGATCCACGCTAGCCTTCTTTCCTATAAATGTTTCTTCATGAGTCATGTTGTTGAGAACCTTATGAGGACTTTGATTCTACAAGTTGAAAATTGTTACACATGCTTCTCCTCATAAGAATTGAGGGAGATCTTGATCATATAGCATGGCCCTGACACGATCTTCAATTGTTCTTTTCTTTCTTTCAGCCACACCATTTTGTTTAGGATTATAAGGAAAAAATCAGCTCCCTCTTAATCCTTTCTTCCTTGCAAAATTTTATGAGCTCCTTGAAGGTATATTCTCCACCATTGTCAAACCTTAGGGTCTTGATCTTCCTTTCTGTCATATTTTCTACTTCATTCTTGAATTCTTGAAACTTCTTGAATACCTCATCTTCATTCATGAGGAGGTATAACCATTTTTTCCTTGAGAAATCATTGATGAATGTTACATAATATTGATTACTTCCAATAGACTTTACTACCATAGGACCACACACATCAGAGTGTGTGATATCCAATATTTCCTTTGATATGGTATCACTTCTTGCAAAGTGATTCTTCACATTCTCTAGAGCACATCCCTTACATATCCTTCATCTTCTTTCTTTCATTTGGGAATTCCATTGACCATTTGATTTAGAAATGGGAAAACTTTGTAGTGAATGTGTTTGTACCTTCTATGCCATAGTTCATAAGGGATCACATCTAAGTGAACTAGGGCTTGAGTGAGAGGAGTAAGTAACCTATACAGAGTTCCCTCAAAAATCCCAATTATACTTGCATGATCAATACTAGAGTCCTTTCCCCAAACCAAAACTTTGTCATCAACAAAAGTAATTTTATCACCTTTATCTTCTAGACAAGAAATAGAAAGTAGATTTTTCTTTAAACCTCGAACATATAGAATATTATTGAGATGAATGCTCCCATCAGTCTCTAGCTCCAATGAGGTAGATCCAAGTACCTTCACTGGATAGCTCTTCTTATCTCCAAGTTTGACTGAATGATAAGATGTTCATTTTGATAGAGTCTGAAGTTGACTACATTCACTTGTCACATGTCTAGAAGCTCCACTGTCTTTAACCCATCAATTATCATCCTTAAAAGTGCCAGAGAGCGAAGAAGAAACTTTCAATCATCACTTCTTTTTCTAGCTTGGAGATGACCCTCAAGATGTTTTCTTTGATAGTCACAACGAGGTTCCCAAGAAACTTGAAACCCTTCTTCATAATCCTCGCATTGAGAGAGTGTCAACAAAGATGTGATCTTTAGTCTCCTTCTTGCACCTTAGCTCTAAAACCATGTTGGAAAATCAAGAATCTTGTATACTATGATTGACTTTCCTTTCTTGATAACTACTTGTGCAGTTAGTTTCCTTTTATCACTAATTTTAGTTCATATTCATCAAGCAATTACCAAAACAATGAAGATCACAAAGAGACAAAGTACACAAGATATAGGCTCCAAGCCAAGGAAAAACCCCTCCAAGGTTAAAACACAGAAAGAATACTTCTCTTCTTATAGAATTTGTTCAAAATGAGACTTCCAAGCCCCAAAGACCAAAGCTCAGAATCATCCCAAGCACCAAGTTAGCCCACCAGCAGTATCTCTTCAAAGCAACTTCAGAACTTCGACTTGGTAGCTTCACACTATAATTTTGGCCTTGCAGCTTCACTTCAGAAACTCGGCCCTACAACTTCGTCCCCTCTGCAACTAGCATCTTCACAAAAACCCTAGGCAACTTCTTTCGTGTGGATAGAAAAGATGTATATTCCTAAGAGATCTTTCTTCACCTTCGACTTCTATTTTTCTTCATCCTCCCATCTCTTCTTTCTTCTTTGCTATCGTAAATTGAATTTGTGATGATGTGATACTCCAAATGAGTCAAACTCCTCTTATTTATAGCCTTCTTGAGGGGTCGAATAGTCCTCTTAAGGCTGACTTCATCTTGACTAGGATGACTTGGTCTTGGAGGAAGAAATGGCTTTTCTTGACTTCTGTTACAATGAGCCCAAAAGGGATTATAATACATGACAAAAATCCTAGAAGACCCTAGAAACATGAAGAACATGCTTTGACCTAGACATGCATGAAACCCATGCTTTGATAAATAAATAAATAAATAAACCTTTTTCTTTTTCTTTTTATACAAAATATACAATGTCATGTTTTACAAAGATCATGATGAAGACCAAATCTACTTACATTCTCTAACACCATGGTTGAAAATTGTTGTAATTTTAAAGTTTTTCATGATTATGATTTTGGTTGTTAATAACATGGATAAAAAATGTTGGAATATTAACCCTAAAAAAAAGTGATGCAGCTTCACCACTTTTCGACTTCAGGGTGTTTTTTCATATTTTTTGCACAAAAATAGGGGTTTTTTTGCTAGAGTTCTTGTTTTGGGGTTATTGTTCTCGTTAAATTGGTAACATTGTTCTTTTCTTTGTCAATTTTAATCTTCTTGTTAACTAAAAGCTTACCGATAATATTTCCAAAATTATTACCTAGAAGAATAATTAAACCAATCAATCCCCAAACCAAAACAAATATAAAATATTCTAATTATATATATAGATATATATATTAATTAATTATACACACATGCAAATTTTCTCGTATAACCGTGCTTATAATCAAAATAGCACTGATTGCTATCCATCTCACCACTCATAAATTATAGTTTTTCTAATAAAAATTGAGTTTTGTGGGTCCCTAATCATGTCATACGACGTCGTATGGAACCGGCCATCTCGGGGCAACCGATTAGACTGGTTTTGCCTCCAAACTGATCGAACTCGCCAATTCCATTAGTCCAATCCAGTTCTGATAACACTAGCTATTAATACTTTGTTGCAGGTGAAGCAACTAACGCATATTATTCATCAATATAGCATATCCTCACAAAAATACATGGCTTTGATGGACCCTGAAGTATTCTTTTATAACTTATTTTTCAGTGCTATTTAGTGATTTGAGCATTTGTTATTCAAGTGATGGTACAACACAGCTCTATATGAGTGTTGTATTTGGGTTTTGCATAAGAAGAGGTTTTGAACTATAGAAACAAGCCAGTATTCCTTTAAGTGCTACCTTTGACATGGGATGGATTTCTGTGATGTAGTTCTAAAAGCAAATTTATTTACAGCTTGCTTCTTTCTTGATGACTTTTGCAAGTATTTACACTTCAACAGATTTGAGGTGAAAACAAACCCAAATCAAGGGGAATCTCTCAACATTTCTAATTCAGTGTGTTTTCTGAGTTTCAATCAAGAAAAATGATTGTTTTCTACTACAAGCACCAATAAGGGAGTAAGTCTTAGATTGTGATACCATTCTAAATGAAAATAAAAATATCCATTATCATATCATTGAGATGGCCAATGAAATCAAAGTTTAGCAATGTCCGTTGGAATAGTCATATCAAAAACTATATTACATCAAGTGACTTTGAACGCATTGTCCCTGGCTTTCTAGTTTGAGTCTGAAGGATTTCCCTTGGCTTTCAAGTTTTCAGTGTTAAGCTCCATTAATTTTTTCCAATTGTAACCTACAGTTATGGAACTAAACTGCAGTCTTTCCTTAATTTATGGAAACCAACTGCAGTAATTTCCTTAAATTAAGGAAATCAACTGCAGTTAATTAATTTTCTGGTTGGAGCTTCTGAAGGTGGTCCATTACTCCATCTGGAGTTCTCTACCTTGATCTGTGGAACACCTGACACATAGCCATTAGAAGCTTGATGGAAGCTTGGCTATAAATTCATCTGTTTGGTCCCAAAGCTAGCATCTCAATCCCCTTTAGTTGTTTACACCATCTAGCTGAGAGAGCATAGCTTGGAAGTGCCTTCAGACTTTCTGTATTCTTTTCCTTTGCTTGGATTGAAGCTGGAGTGTTGTTTCAGTAAAGAAAAAGTTGACTGTGGTTTGCAGCAAGAGCATTATCAATGGCTGGAGGTAATTTATTTATCCTGGGCATTAAAGTTTCATTTTTAGATTCTTTAAAGTATTCAGATTCAGCATATAGAATCGTTGTTGTAATTCTAACATTGGTATCAGAGGACGTAACATTTATCTCTGCCTTGTTGTGCGATTCGAATACTTTGAAGTGCTTTGTATTTGTAATTTTTGGGCGCGTTAATGATTATAAGGAATTTAGTTAAACCTCACAAGCAGCACAGTCTAGGTTATTTGCGGGCCCATATTTAATTACATTGTAGAATTCCTTCAATAATTGCTTCCAATTCTTATTTAGAATCGTACATCGATTTGCCTCTTGCTCTACCGCTACTTATAAGAGAAACTATGGTTCCTGTCTACATTACCTTGAACCCTTCATCATTTTTGTCCGATCCATATGTTAATTCTTCCGAAGGTCCAATCACAAATATAGGATTTCGAGATTCAGTACAAATTTCTGTTAAGGGCTTTTCGATTTTTATCTGGAATCTGAGATTTAGCACAAATTTTTGTAATGGGATTTTGGATTTTTATCTGGATCCTGAGATTCAGTACAATTTTCTGGAAAGGGCTTTTGGATTTTTTGTCTATTCATTGCTCCAACTGTTCTAGAGACTGTATTCAGATTTTTACCACACGCAAAGCCCAGCGACAAAATTCCTTAATTTGATCAACAATGCAAAGTAAATTTTATAATTTTATAATTTTGTGTAGCTTGGTCATCTCTTGTTATTACTTAATGTTATACTTGAATTTCAAAATGGAAACAAAGTTAGTGATTATAAGCCATTGTTTATACTCGTGGAGCAACTAGTCAAGTTATTGATGAGCCCCTTGTGGACAAGGATTCCTTGGGAGGATTCAATACCATTGCTTGTGTCTGAAACACATCGGCTCTTACTTGGTCTTGTGCATAATCATGCACAGGTTGGTGGTGCAACTGTTGGTCCATTGGCTATATCCAATGTTGCTTCACAGTGGGCTCTATTGTTTCAGAGAAAAAATGATAGCTTATTTACCCTCATCAGAGGCTTAATTGATCAGGACGTGTGTGTAATATATCCTTTCAATCCTTATATTGTAAGTGCCTTGGACAATTTCATTGAATTTGAGTCTCCTGGGGATGGTTTTTTTTTTTTTTTTTTTTT
>APFE030617453.1:0-18785 GCA_000404065.3 Pinus taeda | reverse complement strand
AAGTGATTAAATTTGAGATTTTAAGGCTCTTATGTCAAATTCATAAACACATAAACATGAATTTAAACTTCATAATTTGTAAAATATTGCAGAAAATACCGCCATAATAGTAAACACAAAATAACAAGTGATGAAGGAGTTCACCTCTCCTGGGCTACATCTCTTGGTCCAACTTCCAATAGTTAGGCCTATATCATTATTCTCATGAAAATATTGATTAAATAAAGTTACAGTGCTACATTAGATTCAATAACATCTCCAATGGCTTCAAAGCTATCAAAAACCCATGTATAGCCTCTTTCTGCCCCAAAAAAGACCAAAAAATGAGAAAGTAATGCCTCTTTCCTCCTTTTCCCAAGTTCTGCAACTAACCATCCCACAATTTGGCCAAAACCCAGCTGATGTGCCCCAAACACGAAAATGACGTGCTAAACCTAGCACAATTCCCGCTCGATCAGTGAAATTGTAGGACCGTTAAGGGTGCCATTAAGCCCCAATCATGAAAAATATAGCCACGTGGTGGCCATGTGACTGTGGTTAGGGACGACTTTTGGGGTTGCTGTCTAGCCCCCTACCTGGTGCACACCCTTGGTCATGTTACTGCGCATATAACCTGGGGCTAGTACCCTCAGGCTGGATCCTTTCTTTTGGCTCCTCTGGCACTTCTGCTTATGGTCATGTAGGGTTTTTGTGACCCTCAACTAGCCCCTGTGACTTGGTTCTCATTTATTGATGGAGGTCATCTTGTTGTGTATTGGCCATGCGGGTTGGGCTAGGCCCTAGCCCTCAACTTCCCTCCCGCGGTCCTGTGGTGCAGGGGTGGCTAGGGGCTAGGGCTTAGCCCCCCCCACCCCCCCCCCTCCAAAAAAAACACGCACCTTTCACCAACGTTAAATACATGAGACATTGTTTTTATGTCAAGTGATAATGCAATGGTGCAATGGTAAAAGTGTTGGCTGCTTGCTTGGAGGTTGTGGTTTCAAATCCCTGGGGTGCCATTTAGACCTTTACCAATATTTTGGTGGCCATCGAGGTGCCACATGGCAACCTCTGGTTGGGCCATGTGGCAACCTGTAGTTGGTCCACCTCAAACAAGTCATCCTCCAATAAAAATCTGCCAACTCATAGCCAATAAGAACTTTCCAAGTGTCACAGTACCATTCACCCATGGAACCCAATCTCCCTACCCAACCACCTATACAAACAGTTAACTGGGAAACCCTGCATTGTCAAAAACCATATTTTATTGGTTTCCACAAATGAACATAACTCATTTCTGGGAGCATACGACATTTGTTTTTCATGAAACAAGTTGCACTGAATTCAGAATGAGGAGATCTACACAGTTGTTTACATTTCGAGCCATTTTGAAAACTTTTATTTTCGAGCATATTGTTGACACCTAATCATTGGGGGTGGGTGGACACTTGTAAATAATTTAAATAGTAAATAATGGAAAATAAAGAACCATCGGGAGGTGAAGACCAAGAGTCACTCCCTCATGTATATAACCATGAGTAATCTTAATGAATAAATGTAATTCATTTGAAGAGTTACCTCCTGGCTTGTCATAGTACGAGAGATAGCCCTATTTTTGGCATCCCTTTCTTCCCTTGTAAATCCCTTCTGCCATTTTTGTAGTTTGTCATATCTGCTCATCCTTTGTGCATTAAAATTCCCAGAGCTGCATTGAAAATAGACTGCGAGGTCTAGTTTTATTTTATTTGTTGTACATTGAAAGTATATGGGAGATTATTGAATAATGAGGATCGAGTTTGTGCATTGCCTATAGGTATGCAAGCGGGAGCTTGGTGTTGTGGAAGGCATTGTGACTTTGATAGTATTTAGGTTTGGAATATGTCAATTTTTTATGTCACTATGACCACGTTGAAGTTTTACATACCAGTGTAAACCACCGGTTGCAGAAACACCATAGATGTAATATTTTAGGGAGTTATTACTTGGGGAAGGTGGTATGATGGGAGGGATTATATGGGGAAAGGTTGAATGGTAGAGGTATTAACTAAGGGAGGAGGTGGTAGCAGTACTGTGCAGAGTAGTCGATAAAAAAAACGTATGGAGGAGGGGTTGAGTGGGAGGGAGCAGCATATGGTAGGAAGGCAACTCAGTATTTTGAAGAAGATATGTGTCTTGCACGTAGATAAAATAATCATGCTCAAGATTCTTCCAAAGGAAGAGGTGGTCGAAGAGGAAGTGGGGGCAGATACTCTCAAGGAGAAAAGTCCAATATTCATTGCATACGTTGTAATAGACATGGATCACATGATGCATCCACATGAAAGTTGGCTTGGGATAGAACTGAGTAGGAAATAAATCAACCCAAAGGTAAAACCAATGATAAAGAGAAAGGGAAGGCATCTGAATCTGATCACTATGTTGTGGCACATTGTAATATTGGAGTAAATAAAGACTCATTTAATGCTTCACTTTCTTCTTGGAAAACTGATTGGTTGCTTGATTTAAGAGAAAATTTCCACATGAATTTTAGAAAATATTTTTTTGAAGAATTTACTAAGAGTGTTGATGGAGCAGTATATTTTGTAGACAAATCAAAACTATCCTCATCAGGGCTTGGCACAATCAGGTTCAAATTGCCTGGTTTTCCAGACTTTCTTCTACATATGTTTTATATCTCCCATAGTTGAGGAGAAACTTGTTGTCCTTGGTCCACATCCACCAACAAGGGAAATCCATTCATATGTTTTCTTGCAAGATTGAGGTGAGAAAAACATCAGATCACTCACTTGTCATGATGGGGATAGAAGAAGAAAGACTTCTCAAGCTGCAAGGTACCTCTACTCGTGCACAAAATTTCTCATACAGTTCTCATTATGATGAAGGTTCATTTCCATCAAGTCTATTATGGCATGCTAGATTTGGACACTTGAACTATGACAACCTTTGCTTGTTGAAGAAAAATGGTGTTACTGGTTTGCTTACAATTCCTAGGAAACTTAAGCAATGTGATGCTTGCATTTTAGGAAAGCATAGTAAATAGTATTCTCATGATTCGCATTCCAGAGCACATAGAAAACTTCAACCCATTCATTCAGGTTTATGCATTCCAATGCTTGTTCCCTCTGCAAATGTAAATAAATATATGATGACATTTATTGAAGACTACACCAGAATGCGTCGGGTTTATTTATTGAAGAACAAATCTGATTCTTTTCAAACATTCAAGAACTTTCATATATGGATTGAAAATGACACACAATCTCACATTGGCTCTATTCTCACTGATAATAGAAAAGAATACACTTCAAATGAATTTGAAAACTATCTTCACCAACATGGAATCAAACATCAAACGGTTGTGCCTTATAATACCCAAAATAATGGAGTAGCTGAAAGAATGAATAGGATAATCCTAAATATGGTACGTTCCATGATGTTTTTCAAGAATGTAAAATTGATGTTTTTGGATGATGCAATTCTATGTGCTATATATGTAAAGAATATATGTCCATCTAATGCTATTATAAACAAGACTCCTTATGAAATGTGGTATGGCGAATTCCTTCGATAAAGCATCTCAGGGTCTTTGGTTCCACCTATTATTCCTTGATGCCAAAAGTACATAAAAACAAACTTGGTGCAAGGAGTCATAAGCGTATCTTCTTGGGGTATTCAAAAGCCTCCAAAGCATACCATCTCTATGATGAATTTAATAAAAAATTTGTTGTATCTAGATATGTAATCTTTCTTGAATATTCCAAAGCTGACAATGTTGCTGAGTGGCAACTTGATCGCTTGGATATATTCATACATGCAAAATCATTTCAAGAATTTGATAATCAGATTCCACATCTTGAATGGGGGATACCTATAATGGATCAATCTATGGAATCTTCTTCTGAAGCACTCTCTCCCCCAAATGAAGCTCCAACCACTGATGATATTGTTAGAAAATTATATATTACGGATCAATGTGACACAAAAATATTGCAGAAATATAAACACAGAAAATGCATAAAACAAGAGAGACACAGATATACGTGGTTCACCCAGTTTGGGCTACATCCACCTCGAATAGCCAGTCCTTCCTTTCTATTATCTAGCGAAATGAAGAGATACAAGCTACAATAGATCTGCTGTAACACCCTCTTCGCTCTCAATCTCCTCTCTCTTTCTCACTCAGAATACAGATCTACATAGACGCAATACAATTCCCTCATATATAGTGAGGGGTTTCCTTCTAGGGAAAAAAAACCCTAAACTAAACATAACTTCTGCCATCAGATCATCCAATTAATGAACGACCTAGATTGACTAGAAATTACTATACTTTTACAAGGAAATTTTACATTTGTTTTTAGCTTCAGAGGCACCTCCCTCGAAACCCTCCACCAGGGGGGGGGCTCCCTAAAGGTCGTAGCCACCCCCCTGGACCCCCTTGCAGCGAATATTTTACGGGCAATGTTTCCGCCCCATTTCGAACTAGGGTCCAATGTAGTGATACCTTTGAATACAAAAGATAATCAGGCTCCACACCCAACAGATACTTTGAGTGATGTGATTGACAAAATTGGGAGACTCAATCTTGATTCAATCCCAACTCAGTCAACAAAGAAGCCTAGACCATATCAGAAAGGTCCACCAAAGTGGATCACAAAAGCATTTGAAAGTGTTCATCCTGATGAGGTTGGAAAGACAGGAACAAGAAATTCAATGACGAAAAATGGAGGTGATGTAGATGATTCTGATTCCCCTGTTAATATGGATGTTTATTATGATTGTGAACTGAATTTTTCTATAGATTTTGAACCAACTTCCTTCAAGGAAGTTGCTTCTCATGATGAATGGAAAGAATTGATGCAAAAGGAGTATGATGCCTTGATAAATAATGGAACTTAGAAGCTGGTTGATCCTCCATTGGGAACCAAACCAATTGGCTGAAAGTGGGTCTACAACAACAAGTATAAAGTTGATGGCTCACTTGAAAAGCATAAAGCCAGGGTTGTGGAAAAATGTTTTGCACAGAAGGAAGGGGTTGATTATGAGGAGAATTTTTCCCCACAAAAAAATGGGCTACCATCTACACTCTTTTCCCTAGCAGCTCAGAATGGATGGAAAGTCCATCAAATGGATGTAAAAACTACTTTATTGAATGGAGATATGAAAGAGAATGTTTTTATGTCCCAGCTTTAAGAAGTTTTTGTGAAGGTACATGAACATAAAGTATGAAAACTTGTGAAATCCTTGTATGGCCTCAAGAAAGCACCGTGAGCTTCGTATGAAAAGTTAATTGACCCTCTTCTGAAACTCAACTTCAAACATTATGATCTTGATGATGCAAGTTTGTTTGTCAAGAAGTTTGGAAAAAAGGTTGTATATCTTGTGGTATATGTAGTTGATATTTTGATTACAGAGAATAATGAGAGCTACATTGCATCCATAAAGAAGGAATTTAGGAAATGTTTTGAAATGACTAACTTGGGCTATGTTCACTACTATCTTGGTATTGAAGTAACTCAACATCCAAAGTATATATTCCTCTCTCAAAATAAATACATTGGAGATCTGTTGAATAGGTTTGGCATGGCTGAATGCAATCCTATGACTACTCCAATGGAACAAAACTTAAACCTCACATCCATTGAAGGAAAATAATTTGAGGATGCAACAAAGTATAGAGAACATGTAGGAAGTCTCAACTACTTGACTACTACCAGACCAGATATTTCATTTGCTATGGGAATCCTCTCCAAGTTTATGTAAAATCCTTGTGAGGGACATTTGTCTATTGCAAAAAGAGTTCTAAAGTACTTGAAGGGAACCCAAGAATTTGGACTCAAGTATACACAGGTGGGCGACTTCAACTTGATTGAATACTTTGATTTAGACTTCGATGGAGACAAAGTAACTGGGTATCTACTTTAGGTTATGCTATGAGTCTTGGACCAGGAGCTGTCTCCTGAAGATCACACAAAAAATTAGTTCCAACAGATTCCACAACAGAGGCAGAATATGTGGCAGCAGTTGAGGCAACAAAAGAAATTGTGTGGCTCATGAAAATTCTGGAATATTTGCAGGTAAAACAAGTACATTCAACTCCACTCATGATTCACAACACCTCTCCAATAAAGTTGGCCAAGAACCCAAAGTTCCATGATTGAATGAAGCACATCAATACAAAATATCATTTGATTCGACATCATGTTGAGGCGAATACAATCCATCTACGCCATTGTTCCGCTAATGAGTAGATTGCATACATATTCACCAAATTTCTTGGAAGAGAAAAGCTAAAAACAGCTGTACAATTGCCTTGTAAAAGTATAGTAATTTCTAGTCAATCTGGGCCGTTCATTAGGCAGATGATCTGATGGTAGAACTTATGTTTAGTTTAGGGTTTTTTTCCCTAGAAGGCACCCCCTCTCTTTGTATGAGGGCATTTTATTTGAGGCTGTGAGATAGATGTGTATTCAGTGTGAGCAAGAAACAGAGAGGTGAGACTGTGAGAGAAGACAGAGGATATTACAACGGATTTGCTGTAGGTTGTGTCTCTTCATTTTGCTGGATAATAGAAACGAAGGACTGGCTGTTCGGGGTGGACGTAGCCCAAACTGGGTGAACCACGTATATCTGTGTCTCTCTTGTTTTGTGTGTTTTCTGTGTTTATATTTCTGCATTATTTCATGTGTTCCATTGCTCCGTAATATATAATTTTCTAACATGCTAGCCCTGTAGCTATGGAATATTCCACTGTCTTCAATCCTGCAAAATGAAAAAAAAAATAACAGACATGCGTAGATTCATTTCCCATGTATTTCCTTTGTTTTTTTCTTTTCCTTTTGTTTCTCTTTTTTCTTGAAGATGCACAAGCTACCTCATAGGAGGTTTTCAACTTGGATGCCTAACCTAGGTGCCTCAAGGGGGGTTTTCAACCATGGATCTTTATTATTTCTCTCCTCCTTTTTGCTCCTAGGTTGCCTCAGAGAGGTTTTCAACCCAAGAGTTGGCCTCAGATGCCTCATAGAGGTTTTCATCCAAGCCTTTTATTTTATTTCTTCTCTTTTTTCTTTTTTCAAAAAAATTATCTAGAAATGTTGTGGACTGGAAACTATGACACTTCTAATCACATTAACCTCTTTGTTGATTGTGTTGATTAATTATTCCTTAGACATAGGTTTTCTATATACCTTCAACCTGTAGCCATTGACAAGCAATGGAATACCTTCCTCATCAATGGTCTTGATTTGAACATCTCCATTGTCATGATATTTCTCTATCAGGTATGGGCCTAATGATCTGTATATGAAACTGCTTGAGGATTATGTAGGAGTGCAAGTGATTAAATTTGAGATTTTAAGGCTCTTATGTCAAATTCATAAACACATAAACATGAATTTAAACTTCATAATTTGTAAAATATTGCAGAAAATACCGCCATAATAGTAAACACAAAATAACAAGTGATGAAAGAGTTCACCTCTACTGGGCTACATCTCTTGGTCCAACTTCCAATAGTTAGGCCTATATCATTATTCTTATGAAAATATTGATTAAATAAAGTTACAGTGCTACATTAGATTCAATAACATCTCCAATGGCTTCAAAGCTATCAAAAACCCATTTATAGCCTCTTTCTGCCCCAAAAAAGACCAAAAAATGAGAAAGTAATGCCTCTTTCCTCCTTTTCCCAAGTTCTGCAACTAACCATCCCACAATTTGGCCAAAACCCAGCTGATGTGCCCCAAACACGAAAATGACGTGCTAAACCTAGCACAATTCCCGCTCGATCAGTGAAATTGTAGGACCGTTAAGGGTGCCATTAAGCCCCAATCATGAAAAATATAGACACGTGGTGGCCATGTGACTGTGGTTAGGGATGACTTTTGGGGTTGCTGTCTAGCCCCCTACCTGGTGCACACCCTTGGTCATGTTACTGCGCATATAACCTGGGGCTAGTACCCTCAGGCTGGATCCTTTCTTTTGGCTCCTCTGGCACTTCTGCTTATGGTCATGTAGGGTTTTTGTGACCCTCAACTAGCCCCTGTGACTTGGTTCTCATTTCTTGATGGAGGTCATCTTGTTGTGTATTGGCCATGCAGGTTGGGCTAGGCCCTAGCCCTCAACTTCCCTCCCGCAGTCCTGTGGTGCAGGGGTGGCTAGGGGCTAGGGCTTAGCCCCCCCCACCCCCCCCCCTCCAAAAAAAAAACGCACCTTTCACCAACCTTAAATACATGAGACATTGTTTTTATGTCAAGTGATATTGCAATGGTGCAATGGTAAAAGTGTTGGCTGCTTGCTTGGAGGTTGTGGTTTCAAATCCCTGGGGTGCCATTTAGACCTTTACCAATATTTTGGTGGCCATCGAGGTGCCACATGGCAACCTCTGGTTGGGCCATGTGGCAACCTGTAGTTGGTCCACCTCAAACAAGTCATCCTCCAATAAAAATATGCCAACTCATAGCCAATAAGAACTTTCCAAGTGTCACAGTACCATTCACCCGTGGAACCCAATCTCCCTACCCAACCACCTATACAAACAGTTAACTGGGAAACCCTGCATTGTCAAAAACCATATTTTATTGGTTTCCACAAATTAACATAACTCATTTCTGGGAGCATACGACATTTGTTTTTCATGAAACAAGTTGCACTGAATTCAGAATGAGGAGATCTACACAGTTGTTTACATTTCGAGCCATTTTGAAAACTTTTATTTTCGAGCATATTGTTGACACCTAATCATTGGGGGTGGGTGGACACTTGTAAATAATTTAAATAGTAAATAATGGAAAATAAAGAACCATCGGGAGGTGAAGACCAAGAGTTACTCCCTCATGTATATAACCATGAGTAATCTTAATGAATAAATGTAATTCATTTGAAGAGTTACCTCCTGGCTTGTCATAGTACGAGAGCTAGCCCTATTTTTGGCATCCCTTTCTTCCCTTGTAAATCCCTTCTGCCATTTTTGTAGTTTGTCATATCTGCTCATCCTTTGTGCGTTAAAAGTACGAGAGCTGCATTGAAAATAAACTGCGAGGTCTAGTTTTATTTTATTTGTTGTACATTGAAAGTATATGGGAGATTATTGAATAACGAGTATCGAGTTTGTCCATTGCCTATAGGTATGCAAGTGGGAGCTTGGTGTTGTGGAAGGCATTGTGACTTTGATAGTATTTAGGTTTGGAATATGTCAATTTTTTATGTCACTATGACCGCGTTGAAGTTTTACATAGCAGTGTAAACCACCGGTTGCAGAAACACCATAGATGTAATATTTTAGGGAGTTATTACTTGGGGAAGGTGGTGTGAGGGGAGGGATTATATGGGGAAAGTTTGAATGGTAGAGGTATTAACTAAGGGAGGAGGTGGTAGCGGTACTATGCAGAGTAGTCGATAAAAAAAACGTATGGAGGAGGGGTCGAGTGGGAGGGAGCAGCGTATGGTAGGAAGGCAACTCAGTATTTTGAAGAAGATATGTGTCTTGCACGTAGATAAAATAATCATGCTCAAGATTCTTCCAAAGGAAGAGGTGGTGGAAGAGGAAGTGGGGGCAGATACTCTCAAGGAGAAAAGTCCAATCTTCATTGCATACGTTGTAATAGACATGGATCACATGATGCATCCACATGCAAGTTGGCTTGGGATAGAACTGAGTAGGAAATAAATCAACCCAAAGGTAAAACCAATGATAAAGAGAAAGGGAAGGCATCTGAATCTGATCACTATGTTGTGGCACATTGTAATATTGGAGTAAATAAAGACTCATTTAATGCTTCACTTTCTTCTTGGAAAACTGATTGGTTTCTTGATTTAAGAGAAAATTTCCAAATGAATTTTAGAAAATATTTTTTTGAAGAATTTACTAAGAGTGTTGATGGAGCAGTATATTTTGTAGACAAATCAAAACTATCGTCATCAGGGCTTGGCACAATCAGGTTCAAATTGCCTGGTTTTCGAGACTTTCTTCTACATATGTTTTATATCTCCCATAGTTGAGGAGAAACTTGTTGTCCTTGGTCCACATCCACCAACAAGGGAAATCCATTCATATGTTTTCTTGCAAGATTGAGGTGAGAAAAACATCAGATCACTCACTTGTCATGATGGGGATAGAAGAAGAAAGACTTCTCAAGCTGCAAGGTACCTCTACTCGTGCACAAAATTTCTCATACAGTTCTCATTATGATGAAGGTTCATTTCCATCAAGTCTATTATGGCATGCTAGATTTGGACACTTGAACTATGACAACCTTTGCTTGTTGAAGAAAAATGGTGTTACTGGTTTGCTTACAATTCCTAGGAAACTTAAGCAATGTGATGCTTGCATTTTAGGAAAGCATAGTAAATAGTATTCTCATGATTCGCATTCCAGAGCACATAGAAAACTTCAACCCATTCATTCAGGTTTATGCATTCCAATGCTTGTTCCTTCTGCAAATGTAAATAAATATATGATGACATTTATTGAAGACTACACCAGAATGCGTCGGGTTTATTTATTGAAGAACAAATCTGATTCTTTTCAAACATTCAAGAACTTTCATATATGGATTGAAAATGACACACAATCTCACATTGGCTCTATTCTCACTGATAATAGAAAAGAATACACTTCAAATGAATTTGAAAACTATCTTCACCAAAATGGAATCAAACATCAAACGGTTGTGCCTTATAATACCCAAAATAATGGAGTAGCTGAAAGAATGAATAGGATAATCCTAAATATGGTACGTTCCATGATGTTTTTCAAGAATGTAAAATTGATGTTTTTGGATGATGCAATTCTATGTGCTATATATGTAAAGAATATATGTCCATCTAATGCTATTATAAACAAGACTCCTTATGAAATGTGGTATGGCGAATTCCTTCGATAAAGCATCTCAGGGTCTTTGGTTCCACCTATTATTCCTTGATGCCAAAAGTACATAAAAACAAACTTGGTGCAAGGAGTCATAAGCGTATCTTCTTGGGGTATTCAAAAGCCTCCAAAGCATACCATCTCTATGATGAATTTAATAAAAAATTTGTTGTATCTAGATATGTAATCTTTCTTGAATATTCCAAAGCTGACAATGTTGTTGAGTGGAAACTTGATCGCTTGGATATATTCATACATGCAAAATCATTTCAAGAATTTTATAATCAGATTCCACATCTTGAATGGGGGATACCTGTAATGGATCAATCTATGGAATCTTCTTCTGAAGCACTCTCTCCCCCAAATGAAGCTCCAACCACTGATGATACTGTTAGAAAATTATATATTACGGAGCAATGTAACACAAAAATATTGCAGAAATATAAACACAGAAAACGCATAAAACAAGAGAGACACAGATATACGTGGTTCACCCAGTTTGGGCTACATCCACCTCGAATAGCCAGTCCTTCCTTTCTATTATCTAGCGAAATGAAGAGATACAAGCTACAATAGATCTGCTGTAACACCCTCTTCGCTCTCAATCTCCTCTCTCTTTCTCACTCAGAATACAGATCTACATAGACGCAATACAATTCCATCATATATAGTGAGGGGTTTCCTTCTAGGGAAAAAAACCCTAAACTAAACATAAGTTCTGCCGTCAGATCATCCAATTAATGAACGACCTAGATTGACTAGAAATTACTATAATTTTACAAGGAAATTTTACATCTGTTTTTAGCTTCAGGGGCACCACCCTCGAAACCCTCCACCAGGGGGGGGGCTCCCAAAAGGTCGTAGCCACCCCCATGGACCCCCTTGCAGCGAATATTTTACGGGCAATGTTTCCGCCCCATTTCGAACTGGGGTCCAATGTAGTGATACCTTTGAATACAAAAGATAATCAGGCTCCACACCCAACAGATACTTTGAGTGATGTGATTGACAAAATTGGGAGACTCAATCTTGATTCCATCCCAACTCAGTCAACAAAGAAGCCTAGACCATATCAGAAAAGTCCACCAAAGTGGATCACAAAAACATTTGAAAGTGTTCATCCTGATGAGGTTGGAAAGACAGGAACAAGAAATTCAATGACGAAAAATGGAGGTGATGTAGATGATTCTGATTCCCCTGTTAATATGGATGTTTATTATGATTGTGAACTGAATTTTTCTATAGATTTTGAACCAACTTCCTTCAAAGAAGTTGCTTCTCATGATGAATGGAAAGAATTGATGCAAAAGGAGTATGATGCCTTGATAAATAATGGAACTTAGAAGCTGGTTGATCCTCCATTGGGAACCAAACCAATTGGCTGAAAGTGGGTCTACAACAACAAGTATAAAGTTGATGGCTCACTTGAAAAGCATAAAGCCAGGGTTGTGGAAAAAGGTTTTGCACAGAAGGAAGGGGTTGATTATGAGGAGAATTTTTCCCCACAAAAAATGGGCTACCATCTACACTCTTTTCCCTAGCAGCTCAGAATGGATGGAAAGTCCATCAAATGGATGTAAAAACTACTTTATTGAATGGAGATATGAAAGAGAATGTTTTTATGTCCCAGCTTTAAGAATTTTTTGTGAAGGTACATGAACATAAAGTATGCAAACCTTTGAAATCCTTGTATGGCCTCAAGAAAGCACCGCGAGATTCGTATGAAAAGTTAATTGAGCCTCTTCTGAAACTCAACTTCAAACATTATGATCTTGATGATGCAAGTTTGTTTGTCAGGAAGTTTGGAAAAAAGGTTGTATATCTTGTGGTATATGTAGTTGATATTTTGATTACAGAGAATAATGAGAGCTACATTGCATCCATAAAGAAGGAATTTAGGAAATGTTTTGAAATGACTAACTTGGGCTATGTTCACTACTATCTTGGTATTGAAGTAACTCAACATCCAAAGTATATATTCCTCTCTCAAAATAAATACATTGGAGATCTGTTGAATAGGTTTGGCATGGCTGAATGCAATCCTATGACTACTACAATGGAACAAAACTTAAACCTCACATCCATTGAAGGAAAATAATTTGAGGATGCAACAAAGTATAGAGAACTTGTAGGAAGTCTCAACTACTTGACTACTACCAGACCAGATATTTCATTTGCTGTTGGAATCCTCTCCAGGTTTATGTAAAATCCTTGTGAGGGACATTTGTCTATTGCAAAAAGAGTTCTAAAGTACTTGAAGGGAACCCAAGGATTTGGACTCAAGTATACATAGGTGGGCGACTTCAGCTTGATTGAATACTTTGATTTAGACTTCGATGGAGACAAAGAATCTGGGTATCTATTTTAGGTTATGCTATGAGTCTTGGACCAGGAGCTGTCTCCTGAAGATCACACAAAAAATCAGTTCCAACAGATTCCACAACAGAGGCAGAATATGTGGCAGTAGTTGAGGCAACAAAAGAAATTGTGTGGCTCATGAAAATTCTGGAATATTTGCAGGTAAAACAAGTACATTCAACTCCACTCATGATTCACAACACCTCTCCAATAAAGTTGGCCAAGAACCCAAAGTTCCATGATTGAATGAAGCACATCAATACAAAATATCATTTGATTCGACATCATGTTGAGGCCAATACAATCCATCTATGCCATTGTTCCACTAATGAGTAGATTGCATACATATTCACCAAATTTCTTGGAAGAGAAAAGCTAAAAAAAACTGTAAAATTGCCTTGTAAAAGTATAGTAATTTCTAGTCAATCTGGGCCGTTCATTAGGCGGATGATCTGACGGTAGAACTTATGTTTAGTTTAGGGTTTTTTGCCCTAGAAGGCACCCCCTCTCTTTGTATGAGGGCATTGTATTTGAGGCTGTGAGATAGATGTGATTCAGTGTGAGCGAGAAACGAGGGTGAACGTGAGAGAAGACAGAGGATATTACAGCGATTTGCTGTAGGTTGTGTCTCTTCATTGCTGATATAGAAGGAAGACTGGCTATTCGGGTGACGTAGCCCAAACTGGGTGAACCACGTATATCTGTGTCTCTCTTGTTTTGTGTGTTTTCTGTGTTTATATTTCTGCATTATTTCATGTGTTCCATTGCTCCGTAATATATAATTTTCTAACATGCTAGCCCTGTAGGTATGGAATATTCCACTGTCTTCAATCCTGAAAAATGAAAAAAAAAATAACAGACATGCGTAGATTCATTTCCCATGTATTTCCTTTGTTTTTTTCTTTTCCTTTTTTTTCTCTTTTTTCTTGAAGATGCACAAGCTACCTCATAGGAGGTTTTCAACTTGGATGCCTAACCTAGGTGCCTCAAGAGAGGTTTTCAACCATGGATCTTTATTATTTCTCTCCTCCTTTTTGCTCCTAGGTTGCCTCAGAGAGGTTTTCAACCCAAGAGTTGGCCTCAGATGCCTCATAAAGGTTTTCATCCAAGCCTTTTATTTTATTTCTTCTCTTTTTTCTTTTTTCAAAAAAATTATCTAGAAATGTTGTGGACTGGAAACTATGACACTTCTAATCACATTAACCTCTTTGTTGATTGTGTTGATTAATTATTCCTTAGAAATAGGTTTTCGATATACCTTCAACCTGTAGCCATTGACAAGCAATGGAATACCTTCCTCATCAATGGTCTTGATTTGAACATCTCCATTGTCATGACATTTCTCTATCAGGTATGGGCCTAATGATCTGTATATGAAACTGCTTGAGGATTATGTAGGAGTGCAAGTGATTAAATTTGAGATTTTAAGGCTCTTATGTCAAATTCATAAACACATAAACATGAATTTAAACTTCATGATTTGTAGAATATTGCAGAAAATACCGCCATAATAGTAAACACAAAATAACAAGTGATGAAGGAGTTCACCTCTCCTAGGCTACATCTCTTGGTCCAACTTCCAATAGTTAGGCCTATATCATTATTCTCATGAAAATATTGATTAAATAAAGTTATAGTGCTACATTAGATTCAATAACATCTCCAATTGCTTCAGAGCTATCAAAAACCCATGTATAGCCTCTTTCTGCCCCAAAAAAGACCAAAAAATGAGAAAGTAATGCCTCTTTCCTCCTTTTCCCAAGTTTTGCAACTAACCATCCCACAATTTGGCCGAAACCCAGCTGATGTGCCCCAAACACGAAAATGACGTGCTAAACCTAGCACAATTCCCGCTCGATCAGTGAAATTGTAGGACCGTTAAGGGTGCCATTAAGCCCCAATCATGAAAAATATAGCCACATGGTGGCCATGTGACTGTGGTTAGGGACGAATTTTGGGGTTGCTGTCTAGCCCCCTACCTGGTGCACACCCTTGGTCATGTTACTGCGCATATAACCTGGGGCTAGTACCCTGAGGCTGGATCCTTTCTTTCGGCTCCTCTGGCACTTCTGCTTATGGTCATGTAGGGTTTTTGTGACCCTCAACTAGCCCCTGTGACTTGGTTCTCATTTCTTGATGGAGGTCATCTTGTTTTGTATTGGCCATGCGCGTTGAGCTAGGCACTAACCCTCAACTTCCCTCCCGTAGTCCTGTGGTGCAGGGGTGGCTAGGGGCTAGGGCTTAGCCCCCCCCCCTCCAAAAAAAAAACGCACCTTTCACCAACCTTAAATACATGAGACATTGTTTTTATGTCAAGTGATAATGCAATGCTGCAATGGTAAAAGTGTTGGCTGCTTGCTTGGAGGTTGTGGTTTCAAATCCCTGGGGTGCCATTTAGACCTTTACCAATATTTTGGTGGCCATCGAGGTGCCACATTGCAACCTCTGGTTGGGCCATGTGGCAACCTGTAGTTGGTCCACCTCAAACAAGTCATCCTCCAATAAAAATATGCCAACTCATAGCCAATAAGAACTTTCCAAGTGTCACAGTACCATTCACCCATGGAACCCAATATCCCTACCCAACCACCTATACAAACAATTAACTGGGAAACCCTGCATTGTCAAAAACCATATTTTATTGGTTTCCACAAATGAACATAACTCATTTCTGGGAGCATACAACATTTGTTTTTCATGAAACAAGTTGCACTGAATCCAGAATAAGGAGATCTACACAGTTGTTTACATTTCGAGCCATTTTGAAAACTTTTATTTTCGAGCATATTGTTGACACCTAATCATTGGGGGTGGGTGGACACTTGTAAATAATTTAAATAGTAAATAATGGAAAATAAAGAACCATCGGGAGGTGAAGACCAAGATTCACTCCCTCATGTATATAACCATGAGTAATCTTAATGAATAAATGTAATTCATTTGAAGAGTTACCTCCTGGCTTGTCATAGTACGAGAGCTAGCCCTATTTTTGGCATCCCTTTCTTCCCTTGTAAATCCCTTCTGCCATTTTTGTAGTTTGTCATATCTGCTCATCCTTTGTGCATTAAAATTCCCAGAGCTGCATTGAAAATAGACTGCGAGGTCTAGTTTTATTTTATTTGTTGTACATTGAAAGTATATGGGAGATTATTGAATAATGAGGATCGAGTTTGTGCATTGCCTATAGGTATGCAAGCGGGAGCTTGGTGTTGTGGAAGGCATTGTGACTTTGATAGTATTTAGGTTTGGAATATGTCAATTTTTTATGTCACTATGACCACGTTGAAGTTTTACATACCAGTGTAAACCACCGGTTGCAGAAACACCATAGATGTAATATTTTAGGGAGTTATTACTTGGGGAAGGTGGTATGATGGGAGGGATTATATGGGGAAAGGTTGAATGGTAGAGGTATTAACTAAGGGAGGAGGTGGTAGCAGTACTGTGCAGAGTAGTCGATAAAAAAAACGTATGGAGGAGGGGTTGAGTGGGAGGGAGCAGCATATGGTAGGAAGGCAACTCAGTATTTTGAAGAAGATATGTGTCTTGCACGTAGATAAAATAATCATGCTCAAGATTCTTCCAAAGGAAGAGGTGGTCGAAGAGGAAGTGGGGGCAGATACTCTCAAGGAGAAAAGTCCAATATTCATTGCATACGTTGTAATAGACATGGATCACATGATGCATCCACATGAAAGTTGGCTTGGGATAGAACTGAGTAGGAAATAAATCAACCCAAAGGTAAAACCAATGATAAAGAGAAAGGGAAGGCATCTGAATCTGATCACTATGTTGTGGCACATTGTAATATTGGAGTAAATAAAGACTCATTTAATGCTTCACTTTCTTCTTGGAAAACTGATTGGTTGCTTGATTTAAGAGAAAATTTCCACATGAATTTTAGAAAATATTTTTTTGAAGAATTTACTAAGAGTGTTGATGGAGCAGTATATTTTGTAGACAAATCAAAACTATCCTCATCAGGGCTTGGCACAATCAGGTTCAAATTGCCTGGTTTTCCAGACTTTCTTCTACATATGTTTTATATCTCCCATAGTTGAGGAGAAACTTGTTGTCCTTGGTCCACATCCACCAACAAGGGAAATCCATTCATATGTTTTCTTGCAAGATTGAGGTGAGAAAACCATCATATCACTCACTTGTCATGATGGGGATAGAAGAAGAAAGACTTCTCAAGCTGCAAGGTACCTCTACTCATGCACAAAATTTCTCATACAGTTCTCATTATGATGAAGGTTCATTTCCATCAAGTCTATTATGGCATGCTAGATTTGGACACTTGAACTATGACAACCTTTGCTTGTTGAAGAAAAATGGTGTTACTGGTTTGCTTACAATTCCTAGGAAACTTAAGCAATGTGATGCTTGCATTTTAGGAAAGCATAGTAAATAGTATTCTCATGATTCGCATTCCAGAGAACATAGAAAACTTCAACCCATTCATTCAGGTTTATGCATTCCAATGCTTGTTCCTTCTGCAAATGTAAATAAATATATGATGACATTTATTGAAGACTACACCAGAATGCGTCGGGTTTATTTATTGAAGAACAAATCTGGTTCTTTTCAAACATTCAAGAACTTTCATATATGGATTGAAAATGACACACAATCTCACATTGGCTCTATTCTCACTGATAATAGAAAAAAATACACTTCAAATGAATTTGAAAACTATCTTCACCAACATGGAATCAAACATCAAATGGTTGTGCCTTATAATACCCAAAATAATGGAGTAGCTGAAAGAATGAATAGGATAATCCTAAATATGGTACATTCCATGATGTTTTTCAAGAATGTAAAATTGATGTTTTGGGATGATGCAATTCTATGTGTTATATATGTAAAGAATATATGTCCATCTAATGCTATTATAAACAAGACTCCTTATGAAATGTGGTATGGCGAATTCCTTCGATAAAGCATCTCAGGGTCTTTGGTTCCACCTATTATTCCTTGATGCCAAAAGTACATAAAAACAAACTTGGTGCAAGGAGTCATAAGCGTATCTTCTTGGGGTATTCAAAAGCCTCCAAAGCATACCATCTCTATGATGAATTTAATTAAAAATTTGTTATATCTAGATATGTAATCTTTCTTGAATATTCCAAAGCTGAGAATGTTGTTGAGTGGCAACTTGATCGCTTGGATATATTCAGGCATGCAAAATCATTTCAAGAATTTGATAATCAGATTCCACATCTTGAATGGGGGATACCTATAATGGATCAATCTATGGAATCTTCTTCTGAAGCACTCTCTCCCCCAAATGAAGCTCCAACCACTGATGATACTGTTAGAAAATTATATATTACGGAGCAATGTAACACAAAAATATTGCAGAAATATAAACACAGAAAACGTATAAAACAAGAGAGACACAGATATACGTGGTTCACCCAGTTTGGGCTACATCCACCCCGAATAGCCAGTCCTTCCTTTCTATTATCTAGCGAAATGAAGAGATACAAGCTACAATAGATCTGCTGTAACACCCTCTTCGCTCTCAATCTCCTCTCTCTTTCTCACTCAGAATACAGATCTACATAGACGCAAT
>APFE030617446.1:0-18213 GCA_000404065.3 Pinus taeda | reverse complement strand
ATATTTATGATTTAGTTTCAGAAGAGATATTAGATTAGTTCAGAATAAATACTACATTAATTAAGGTAAGCCTAGATCATGATTCTCTATAACGTTCAGCTAAAAAGCAGAGTCTGTTAATGTTTTCCTTTTTTATGATATTTATGATTTAGTTTCAGAAGAGATATTAGATTAGTTCAGAATAAATACTACATTAATTAAGGTAAGCCTAGATCATGATTCTCTATAACGTTCAGCTAAAAAGCAGAGTCTGTTAATGTTTTCCTTTTTTATGATATTTATGATTTAGTTTCAGAAGAGATATTAGATTAGTTCAGAATAACTGCTAGAGTCTAGACTCTACAGCGCTGTATAAATAGGAAACTGTTTGTCTGCAATTAACCACAATAAATACTTTGGTATCTGATTGCATTTTCAGCACAACAAGATTTCCATTGGACATCCTATAAAGTACACCCCAATAAAGTCTATAATCTAAAGCTCTCTTGGCTAGTAGCCCAGAAAACATCAATAGATTCTTACAAAACATGAAAACCGTTGATTTCAGGTCCCTTATTAACCAATGCGTCAACATGTACTGCATACATTGGACATCTCCTCAAGAACCTCCCCACTTGCATGGTTGCAATATGCTGTAAGGAAGTTGGTTTAGCCAACCTCGTGAGAATTGTGATTATCTACATGATCTATACATTTTATGCTTTTACAATAACAATCCACTTTAAACTTCTGAGCTATAAACAAACTTCGTGCTACTTCATAAGATCCCAACTAGATGAAATTTAAATTCAAAGATGTTTGTAACCTACTTAAGTCTCGAAAATGATCTTGTGGCTTATGGTCCCAAACTTATATTCCATCATATAGTCAACATATTAACATTGTATGCTTTTACAATAACAATCAAGTTCTACTTTTCGAGCTATAAACAAACTTCTTGCCACTTCATAGGATCCCAAGTAGAGGAAATGTGAATTCACACATGTTTGTAACCTACTTAAGTTTAAAAAAATTTATCAAGTGGCTACTAGTACCTTTTGTTTTCAATGTCATATTTATCCTTATTAACCAATGCATCAACATGTACTGCATACATTGGACATCTCCTCAAGCACCTCCCACTTGCATGATTGCAATATGCTGTAAGGAAGTTGGTTTAGCCAACCCTGTGAGAATTGTGATTATCTACATCATCTATACATTTTATGCTTTTACAATAACAACCCACTTTAAACTTCTGAGCTATAAACAAACTTCGTGCTACTTCATAAGATCCCAACTAGATGAAATTTAAATTCAGACATGTTTGTAACCTACTTAAGTCTCGAAAATGATCTTGTGGCTTATGGTCCCAAACTTATATTCCATCATATAGTCAACATATTAACATTGTATGCTTTTACAATAACAATCAAGTTCTACTTTTCGAGCTATCAACAAACTTCTTGCCACTTCATGTTTGTAACCTACTTAAGTTTAAAATTTTTTATCAAGTGGCTACTAGTACCTTTTGTTTTCAATGTCATATTTATCCTTCATATTAGTCAACTTACTAATGCTAATAAATACAATGTTACTCTCAAAAGTTGGAGGCATAACTTCTTCAAATTATGAACTAGCTCTTGACAAGATGTACTTTTGGAGGAAAATTATTTCTTTGTGGCACTCTCAATTACTCTAGGTCTTCTTCAATGTTTTCTCCTAGCTGGTTGGCGCTTGGTCATTTCCCATGTGAGTTTGGAGTTAGCTTGGATCCTTTGTTAATGGCATTTGATTTGCGTGTATTCTATTAATTTGGAAACTTCAACATGGGTTTCTAGACAGTCAATGTGGCATGGAACAATGTTCTCTTCCTCTTCCTCTTTCCAAAACTTGTCACGTAATTGATGCATTGAGACCGGTTAGTAGGGTTTGAAATAGAAATTTGGCTCCAATACCCACTTGGTGTGAAATAAAAAGCTTTTCCAAAAATCCATTTCAATTGATATCTTGGGGAAATTCCAACACCACCTTTTTCACATGCAAGAATAATACGGAATAATGTAGCTGTTGAAGCTCACATATTTTAATAAGTATAAATCAACAATGCATCTTTGAACACATTTAATCATGAAAGAAGGAATCAGGGTTAATACCAAAAAAATACATTAGTAATAACACTATCAAGGCACACATTCAAGCAAAATGGTAAAATCATTAAAGAAGGAATCAGGGATAATACCAAAAAAATACATTAGTAATAACACTATCAAGGCACACATTCAAGCAAAATGGTAAAAAATTTCAAATGCATAAGAAATGAGGAATCAAGGCAGGAACAACTACCAAGGGGCATGACATCCTCTCAACCATAGGGGAAATCACCTTGAATGCCACCTCCATGTTATTTATGGGATAACAAGTATGCAAATAGGCTCAAATGAGTTCAATGTTCATGCACAAATATGGTCCAAATCTTGACCTCTAACCTTATTCAAACATTTTGAATTCACTCCAAACAATGTTTGGCGCAAGTTACCAATCAAGTTTTGAACCTCTACATTTGCTTGAAGTATAGCATTCTTGATACTCTGCCTGAATTGAGCCTCCTTGCATTTGTTACAAGTTTGAATTTGCCTCCAATGCCTGCTTGCAGAGACAAGCTTGACCCTCTCTTGACTTGGATTGCAATGTTTAACCAATGTGAGTCCATCAAATATATCCCTTCAACTGATTCAATTGTGTCCTTTCATTTGATGCAAATGTGACTCCTGAATTTGCCTCCAGTGCCTGTTGTATCTGGGTTCTGGCAATTGCAAGTATGGCCCTTCCAAGTTGTGCATTCACTATTATAATTCTTCTCAAATCTTCTCTTGAAGCATTGGAATTCCTGACAAAGAATCTTAACACACAATCCCTTGAATCATCAGCCAGAATCTCTAGTAGATTACAAATCCTACAACAATGTATTCAATGTCTAGCTAATGTGAATCTGAGTAATAGCAACATTTGATCCCTTTTTTGGCAATGCGTTCGTTGCTTGGCCAAATCATTGTAGCTACAGATTTTTCTCTGAAAAGTAAGCTGCATCCATTGTTGTAATTTTTCTCAACACACAATTCCTCAATTTGTAAACAAGAAGCTCTAGTATATGAGAATTACAAATCCTGCAACAATCTCCAACATTCTTCTATCATCAAGCACCAAGAATAAACAATATATCAAGCATCACAATGAGTTACACGAATAACACCTTGAGCCCAGCGATTTCATCCACTGACAATGTTTTTGATTTATTTATATGTATGCTATGCACCTAACATAAAAGTCTAATTCATGCTCCTCATGTTCTATGTTTAGCATTGGGGCCACTGTAGTTAGTATTTAATCAGGACACCATAATTGCATTGCTTTGGATCAGGGCACCATAAATCTGAGTTAATTATCATATAGTCTACCTGAAATTGGGGGAAATAACTGTGCAATCTGATCTTTGAAAGAATTAAGCTTCAAATGTGCTTGTAATTATGGTATTGGTGGAAGTTGCTTACACTCCGCATGTTAAATTGGAATTTTAGCGATGGAGGTCTATACTCCTGGTGCACAAGTTATGCCCAAGGTGGTCTCAAGCAAGCCTTCCATAGCAAAGTCTGCAGGCAAGAAGTCGTCCAAACAACCAAATTCAGGAGGAAATTGCGGAACAGAAGTTAAAAATGCTAGACACGCTATAAACAGGCAAGTTTTGTCAGGAAAATCTAGTAATCCCATTGTATGTGGTAAAACCTAACTACCTAACTACAAGATATTATCCATTAACAGCCATGTGTAATAATGTAATTTTCAGATGCATTAGGAGTACTTCGTTGAAGAAAGAAAACTGTGCTGAAAACAGTGCTGCACAAGAAAACCAAGCAGTGAAAAGGCAAAAGCTTGAAGCAGGACGATTACGGCAGGTAACATGATTGTTGAATTGAATGATCATTTTGTTGATTGTTTTTGCTGATCGCATTTAATATGCATATGTAATTTTATGCCTTTTTCCCCTTTTTATTTCAGATTCTGAAGATAAAGGAACACATTTTGCCACACAAAACACATCCAAACAGACCAGCTAACAAAGAATCAACTGCTTCAATCTATAAAAACAATGAAAGAAATTGGAACTCAGCTTCTAAGGTAGAGTTTGTTTCTATCAAACTTACATCTTGGGTATTCATGCACATTCTTCTCCTGCTTAATGTAATAATGACCATGTTTCTTCGTAGTTAGCAAAATTGGCTTCTCCATTTGATTCTGTTGTTGAAAAAGTTATTTTTTTTCAGTGTAGAACATCTGAGCAGCTTCACAAGCAGCAGTCCCTATCTCATGTAAGAAAATTATCATTAATCTTTTCTTAGTGTTTTAGGTGGTTATTGTCCATGGTGTTTCATTGCATAAGGAATTTATTTCAGGATGGTACTGGTGCACCTTCTCAAAACCCCAGAGCATTAATGCTCACAATACCGAAGGATCCTGGACTTGAAACTGCTCAGAGAAGTCGGCCTACAAGGTATATTGTGGAATCAATTTTGTGTTAACTCTTTCCAGTTTGTCTGAATACTGACTTGCACTAGCATTGATTCTTTAAAAGCAAACCACAAAGTCTTGAAAAACAACACACATGTCTGACATATCAGTCATTCTGCTTATATTTATTCAGGTTTAAGAGTGCGGAAGAGCTTGAAGAAGAGATGCTTGCCAAAATTCCAAAGTTCAAAGCACGTCCACTCAACAAAAAAGTACGTATGCAACACAAACTATTACAAACTATGTCCGAACCTGAAGTTTCAGACATATTCTCATCCATTTATGTTATTTGCAGATATTGGAGGCTCCGCTCTTGCCACCATTGCATAAGACTGTCCCTCAGTTACCAGAATTTCAGGTTCAGTTTGGGCACCAAACATATTCTATATATTTTATCTCCTTATATTCATCCTAACATAGTCAGGCCCTGTTTGAAGTTCTTTTTGGATTGAGATAAATATTTGTTCGGCTGCAACCTGACAGGAATTCCATTTGAAGACAATGGAGAGGTCTTTGCAACATTCTTCTGCTTCATCATCTACAGATTCAGCTGTGGTAAGGAAATCATCTTTGGAGTTTTCAACAAAGAACATTAACAACCACTTTCAACTCTGATTTTTGAACATGTTAACGATGGAGAGAAGGAAATCTCTCTTCAACAGGATCAGAGAAATAAAAAATTATATGTTATGGTGTCTACAATTGGTTTACATCGTCAGATTCTGAATAAATCATCTTTCTAAATGCAGATTCCAGATAAGCGGCGGTGTGAATCTGTTACTGCAGTTGTTCTGACTGAGCCCAGACCACCACACTTGGAAACTTCTTTGCGTGCACGCCCACCAAAGTGAGTCATCATTTTTTGAAACTTGCTAATCTTTTATCTAGAAGTTAAGAGGCAGAAAAATACGGAATGTAGTAAGCCTTCAGAAGACCAAAAGATGTCCTTAAGAATACTTTGAATCTTCTGTGTGGCACTGCAGAGTCTGTTTTTTTCAGGCCCCTTGAACAGGGGCTACAGAGACAACATCAACAGCGGTTTTTCACTTGCATGCTATCAAATTTTGTAGTTAGATCATTTCACTTCTTTAATTCAGGCCCTTTGAATGGGGGATATAGAGATAACAGCAGCTTTTTTAGTTCTGACTGAGCCGAGGCCACCCCTCTTGGAAACTCCTTTGCATGCATGCCCCCCAGATAAGAAACGTTAGGAATGCCTTGAGAAGACCCAAAATATTTTGGGAGTGATTTGAATCTTGTTGTGTAGAGACAAAATCATCTGCACTTTTGTCACTCACATGCTATGAAAGGCTGTGGCTTAGTTGCTTTGTTGCAGATCACTTGTGAAAGATCCAACAGAAAAATAGCTAGATGCGTAAACTATTACATGTTGAAGAAAGTAACTGTTATTTTTGTAATTGCTTATGTTTCTTCTCTCAGAAAGGTATTGTAATGTTTAGTTACTCTGTGGTATACTATTGCCTGTCAGATTGCTCTTATTGAAGCCCTTTGGACAGGGGCTATAGATACAACACCATACAATAAAACTGTGTGGTCCGATTGCTTTGTTACGGATCATATTATATGGGTAAACTATTGCATGTTGGTCAATGAAACTTAGTGGTTCAATTGCTTTGTTACAGATCATATTAGATGGGTAAACTATTGCATGTTGGTCAATGAAACTTTGTGGTTCGATTGCTTTGTTATGGATTATATTAGATGGGTAAACTATTGCATGTTAAAGAATTTGTAATTGGATCTCATTATTTTTCGGTTCTTGGGAAGGCACTGTAATGTTTTGGTAAACTATTGCATGTTGAAAAATTTGTAATTGGGTTTTATTATTTTTCGGTTCTTGAGAAGGCACTGTAATATTTTGGTAGACATCAGAATATAAGCCTTACGAACTTCATTAGTCTGGCTCTGGGAAATTAATCTAGTTTATGCTCTTTCTAAAATATAATACTGTTTTGCTTATTCATGTAAATGTTCAGAGTTAAGAGCTCGGAAGAGTTAGAGGAAGAAGAGTTGCAAAAGATCCCAAAATTCAAGGCTAGGCCACTTAATAAAAAGGTACCAGTTAACAAGTTTGTATTCTGTCCATAGTCTGCAATCTTGTATATGAAGTTTCTGAATGATCTTATGTTTGCAGATATTCTGCAGTAAGGGGGATCTTGGTGTATTTTGCAATCTCAAACGCCAAGTCACAACACCTGTGGTAGGATGCATGTTAATTAATAAGGTTGATGCAATTAAAAGTACGTTTAAGGTTCATTGTTTTAGGAAGATATTAAATCGTTTACTATCTGAATCAGGGATTTCATTTTGCCACGGATGAGCGCCTTCCTCTGCCTCCACCAACTGAACTATTTAAAAAGGTTAGGAGCTTAATCCAGATAGATGATTGATCAGGAAAAAAGCCTCGGTAGTGAGGTGTCAGCTTTCAGTTATTATCATGCAATTGAGATTTTAATACTTCGGGAAATGCTGTGTGTTTTTTATCAGCTCTCTCTCAATTCAGAACCTCATCATGACCCGGTGCCTCGACTAACAGTTCCTCATCCATTCCATCTCCTAACAGAGGTTCGTAGCCTGCCAAATTCATTTTGGAATTTGAAGCATGGTTTGTCATAATTTGATGGTATTTTTTCCCCAACTTTTAGGAGCGTGGGGCAGAAAAGGAAATGAAGTTCGTGACACAGTTGCTAGAGGGTGAAGAGAAAGAGAAGGAAGCACGGATTCCAAAGGCTAATCCATATCCTTACACCACTGATTATCCTCTAGTAAGCACTACAACAACGTTTTTGCTTTTGGGCATAGCTCCATATGTAAGATCAAGGATATTCAGGAGATTGTGAAGATCATAGAGTATTTAGTATATTACTGAATACATGCTATTAGCTTTCAATGTTACTGGATGCATAATTGTGTATTGTGACGTGAGCAAGAAATCTTCAAACAATTAGACCACCTTTTGGACATCTGATAGGGATTTTTTCTTAAGTTGTCTGTGATTCTCTTTGGCTTGATTTTTTTGGTGAGCGAGAGAGAATTTTCCAATACGGCATTGTGAAAATTACATGTAAATAACATAAATGATTCCTTGTAAAAGCAATTTGTGGCAACATTCATCTGACATTCCCACTACCTTCCAGCTTCCGCCAAAGCCAATCCCCAAGGAATGTACTAAGCCAGAACCTTTTCAACTTGAAAGTTTAATGAGGCATGAAGAGGAGCTACAGCGGAGGATGGAAGAGCTTGAAAGGATCGAGTGGGAGGAGCAAGAGAGGAGAAAGTTTCGAGCTCAACCTATTTTAAGCAGGTAAGTCATTATACTGCTGAATATTTGAAAAGGTTGTGAATGAAATGAAAGAAAATCGACCAACAAGGTAGAATTTACTGCATATAAAAAATGACTGAACTCAGGGGCAACAGTTTAAGCATGTGAAGGGTTAGTTATCACTTTAGCTGAAAGAAAATCATAGCATGCTCATTATTCTAGCTGAAAGAAAATTATAGCATGCTAGACAGATTTCGTCATAACTAAAATCTGCATTGCTAACTTTTGGAAATGTTTGTATTTTTTCTATCCAACTACACTTTTGGAAATATTTGGTGGGTTGCTTACGTTATAAAGATAAAGTACATGTACCAAACAGAATCCATAATTACATTACAACTGTTGTAAATGAAATGAAAGAAAATCTACCAACTATGTAGAATTTGCTGCATATAAAAAATGATAAAACCCAGGTACAACAGTTTATGCATGCTAGGCACTGATGACGTCATAACCAAAATTTGTTTTGCTAACTTTTGGAAATGTTTGACGGGCTTTCATTTTAAAGACTACAGCATATGTACCATGGTCAAAGTTGCTTAAGCAAAATTTTAATGATCAAAGCCTGAAATACTCTAAATATGTTTCCATGTGACTACATGTCTGTAACTGTTTGGTGGGTTGCATTAGTATCATTAGTATCATGACAGAGAATATGGACCACCCTCAACATGGAATCCATACATTACAACTGTGACCATTGCAAAAGTTTTACTGGTCAAAGTTTTATTTATTTTTGTAGTTGTTTGTCTGAGGTTTGTTTTTAGCCAATTACGCTTTTGGAAATGTTTGGTGTGTTGTTTACATTATAAAGATAATATATACCACACCTCGGAAACAGAATTCATGATTTACATTACAACTGTCTCCATTCCAAAAATTGTTAATATTCAAAGTTTGAAACACTCTAGATTTCTTTCTATGTATCTATTGTTTTGTGGTTTGCATTAGTAATCAAGACAAATGGTATTATGACAAGTAATATGAACCACCCTCAACAAGTAATATGAACCATCCTTTCCACTTCCCTTTAGTTTCTTTACGGATTCAAATTTGCAAGTCATCATTATATGAGGATTTGAGGTTGAAATTTGCATTTTATATGCCACCTTTTTACCAGACCTTCGATGTGGTAGTAGATCTCGCCGGCTAAGTGTGATAGTGAAATTTGCATTTTATCTACCACTCTGTTCTATGCTACAGATTTTCAGTGAAGCTCCTTGGAATGCTTTTGCACTACTAGTCTGAGTTCCTCAGTTTTGGGTCCTTACATCTTCACACTTGCCATCCTCTCTACTTCCCTTTAGTTTTATTATGGAGAAAAGCATCTTAGTCTGAGTTCCTCAGCTTAGGTCCTTACATCTTCACACTTGCCATCCTTTCTACTTCCCTTTAGTTTCATTATGGAGAAAAGCCATCTACTCTACTGGTTTAAATTTGCGAGTCATCATTATATCAGAATGGATATAGATCTCCCAGCTAAATATGAAGTTCAAATTTGCATCATATATGCCACCTTTTTACCAGACCCTTAAAAGTGAAGGTAGATCTTCCCAGCTAACTGTGATAGTGAAATTTTCATTTTATCCACCAGTCAGTTCTATGTTACAGATTTTTTCAATGGAGTAGATCTCCCCAACTAAATATGATGGTGAAATTGCAGCTTGCGACTAGAGGTTAGACCTTAAAACATTCTAGATGTGGTAAACCCATACTCTGGTTATTGTATTTTGAAATTTCCAGTTCTGCAATTTTCCTACAGATCCTTGAAATGTTTTTTCTCTACTAGTTTACTGAGTTTCAGTTTTTAGGCCTTGAAAGGGATACTTCCCTTGCATCGTCATACTTTCCTTGCATCTTACTGTTTACTAAAATAATAATTTTGAAATCTCCAATGCTTTGGGAAATCCCTCTACTCTTATCCTATCATTGACTTTGGGTTGGTTGTCAGTAGCTATTCCTGACAAGTCACAATGCCTCTGATTTTGGATGACTTCCCTTTAATCTTTGCCCGGTTTTTTTGTAGAAGTCTTACCTGTGTGGCTAGAAATCCCTCTGCTTCTGTACTTTTCAATTCCAACTCACAGGATACTCCAGGCCTTTGGCCAACCTATTGAATTTGGCTTGGCTTAGGTCCTTACATCTTCACACTTGCCATCCTTTCTACTTCCCTTCAGTTTCATTATGTAAAAACGCCTCTTACTTTAATGATTCAAATTTGCAAGTTCATTATATCTTGGATGATTTCTCCTTGGTCTTTGGCCAGATTCTTCTTGGTGGATACCACTTTAGTTCCAACTAGGCATCCGTGTTATCACAATACGCCATTAATAAGTATGGAGGTTAATTTTTTCACAGAGCTCAACATGATTCAATTTGAAAAACTTGTGATCGAAATTTAGAGTAAATAGGCAACTAGCGTAGTAGAATTTAAATTTTAAGGCTGGAAGTTACGTTTTTGATGCATGAATTAATTGTGAAGGATTTGTGGGACTAAATTTGGTAAACAACAAATTAGAGATCAAACTACTAATAATGTGCTGTTTAGAGCATGTTTACTTCTAATGATTGTTCTGAACCTAATATTCTGTATAAATATGATGGTATAAATGTTTATTTATGTATCATTTGTACTTTTGCCATCTGGTGAAAAGTTGACAATTTTAATAAATGCAGTGTTCCTGAGCACGTTCCTGAGGTGGTGCCCAGAAAGCCTCTTACCGAGGTACACGAGTTCACGTTCCATGCAGATGCTCGTGCTCTCGAACGTGCAGAATTTGATCAAAAGGTATTGTATTTGCATTTGCTGTGTGAGGATACATTCTTTTGTTATTAATTCAAGTAAAGTTTAGTTTATCTTTCAATTTACTTTGTCGATGAAAAATCATATGCAGGTCAAGGAGAAAGAGAATTTATATAAGAGATTCAGGGAGGATTATGAGACTGCCAAAAAAGTGAGTGCATTTCCTTAAACTTTTAATGTCCTAACTTGCATTTCATATTTAAGAACATGTGTTTCCTACTAAATAATCAAAACTCTACTAGGGAGGGTTCCTTTTCTCACAAACAAAAACTTGTTATACACCAATTTGGTGTTTACCTTAGCTGTGACTTTAAAATTAAATTGTTGTTATTATTATTATTTTATCTTCTTTTGTGGTTATTATCTCTGTCTAGTGGCCTACCTTTCTCTGCATTCATGAGTCACAAATAGGAATACCTAATAGAGCATACTAATTTGAGGCTTCGTTGTCGTTGATGATGAAGCTGGAGGAAGAAAGATTGATTAAAAGGATGAGGAGGACAATGGTTCCTCATGCTCGACCAGTGCCAACGTTTGAGAAGCCCTTCGTTCCTAAAAGGTATCAATCAACCATCATTATTTATATCCTTTTCTTCACTTTTATTTCATCGTCTGATCCTCATTATCGTGCATGTATTTGGTGGCAATAGGTCATCGAAGGAACTTACAAAACCTAAATCTCCAAATCTGAGGGTTAATCATAAGGAGCGAAGACAGTCAATGATGTCGAACAAGGAGCGAAAGCAGTCAATGACACCGAGTCTGCAAAAAAACGTCCAAATGCGATGATTTTGTTTATATTTTATTTATTTATTGTAGCTTAAAATGGATGCATCCACTCCATTTTGTGCCATAGATTCCTCCTGATGTCTGCCTACTACCTCACCGGTGGAAGATGGAGTAATTAATGAATGATATTCTTTTCACCCTAAATACAGGGTTTGGTTGATTTCCTTCCACTTGAGAATTGGTGTACTCCAACAAAGTTCTTAAAATTTCTAACCTCTCCTGATTCAGTCAAATGAGAACTTTGCCTGATATGTAATATAGATTAATCAATGCCATTGATTTGATTAATTCTTTTTATTATTGTTGCTACCTTTGGCTGTTATTCCTACTTTTTATTAGTGTTTACAACATTGCACATTGCATATGTTGTCTGTTGGTGGATTTCTTGGTCCAGCAGTGGGAATTAATGATTTGGGACACACTCAACATAATAACACGTTTACCATGTAAACAATTAAGGCTTCGTTGTATCAAAGAATTTTGAACCCAAAAGCATGTGAAAATATAGCTTTGTTTTGTCAATGTTAGATTCCTGACCACCAGAGTTCAATTTTGGCATGTGATATGTTAAGTCATAATGAATATTCCTTATAATGGCTTTTAATATTATTATGGCTTTTAATATTATTGTGTAAATATTGTTGTCTAAGCAATTTTTCTGAAGATGAAAATATGTATATTTCTCACATGAACTAAAGTTTTTTGGGCATGTAAGGATGAATCTCTATAGTTAGTAATCTTGTTATATGTATTTTTAAAATGTATAAATGTTTTTTTTTCTAATGTTTTGAGTTAAATAGCATTTACCAGCCATTTAACTTATATGACCATGTTAGTTATAAATTATCAAATGAAATGTATGCATATAAGTAGTTTTCAATTATCATGTGCATTTTTCTCAAGATGTATGACAGCACATCAAATTGCATTATTGGTTGTGGACACTATCTTTTGCCATAATTGTATACATTCATAAACATCACCATCATATGGATTTTTCTCGAAGCAAGTAAGAAGGCATCAAATTTTAAGGTTGGTTCGGGTTGTGATCTTTTGCCATAATTGTATACATTCATAAACATCACCATCATATGGATTTTTCTCGAAGCAAGTAAGAAGGCATCAAATTTTAAGGTTGGTTCGGGTTGTACTTGCGGATGGTGTCAAGACATTGGATTCTTGGGCAACTATCAAACTAGTTTTGCATTGAGAGGCACTTTAGGCCTAGTATGACATAAATGTTCTCACGTAATGTGGGCAATGCTACCATATGTTAAAAAACTTAAAATAACACACCCCTCATATTTCATGAGAAAAAACTTAAAATAAAACACCCCTCATATATTTCATGAAGAATAAGCATCTGATTTCCATCACATGATTCAAAGATTTACAAGGTGGTGTGATGATTCTAGCCTTCCAAAGGTTGGAATTTTGGTAAATATTGCTTCATGGACTTTTGGGCCTGACTATGTATTAATATGTACATCTTGTGAATAGAATACAATCACACGTTTATCTAAATTCTACCTATCATTTCTTGTAACAGGGACTAACATATCCTAAGAAGGATAATTAGACCTTGAAAAACCTAGTCAAGTAGTAAATTAGCAAAATGCAACTCTTGGTACCAATGACAAAATATTGTATGGTAAACCACTTTCAACTTTGGGCAAATCAAAACATTATATAGCATCATGCTAAATGGGTTTTTCAAGGGGTACCGACCTATAGCAGTGAATTTTGTGGCTTACAACTTGATGAGGTAATAAAACTTTCTTCTTAATTTGATAGGAAAAAGATATTGCAATACATAGCTTTGAAAAGAATCTATAGAAGAGTCATGTGCCATATTGGTCTCATTAGTCCACACATTTCCCCCTTTAGGGCCAATTCTACTATAAAAAAATCATATATGAAAACACTACAAGTTTTTGATGTTTGCTATTTTTAGGATTGCCTTATTCACCTTGATCCCCTCCACCCACACTATAAGGTTCAAGGAATGCAAATTTAAGGAGATCATCAATGCATTCTACCAAATCTAATAGGTATCAAACTTTTCCTTCAGGTGCATAGTAAAATACTTGTGGTGGAGGGGGAATAATCAAAATAAATGAAAAAAATTGTCCTCTTCATAATAGACTTGGGTGTCTGGACGAACAAAAAAGCAGAGTTGATTGTTGTGTGGACTCTTATGATGCTATCTAAGAAATATACAAATTCTTAGGGATTCAAAATGCATCATAGATTGGTTGATAAGCAGGGCACATTTGGAGGTCTTGAACTTTGTGGCATGGAAAACTATAATTGAAGAAACAAAATCCTTCTTTTAGGTCATCGTATTTCAACGCATTTACAGGGAGTATAATAGAATAGCAGATAAGCTATCAAAAAAACACATTATTCCTGGACCTCGACATCATTATATATGAAGAATACTTAGACAACAAATTAAAGAGCAGCCAATCCATTCCCGTAGCATACATGAATTAATTTGAGTTCCAACACCATCAGTGTTAGCCAATCAACACTACAAAATACTCCTTTGAAGCTTCAATTTGGATTATTTACATTTTCTTGTCAGTGGTTTTTTTTCCTCAAACTTGCAGACTGTTGTTGTTGGTACCAGGCAACTGTTGCAACACAACTGTTGTCTTTTTCTTTCTATTTTTGGAAGTCAAGTTTTTTACTCCAAAATCATGTACTTAGCTGATTTTTTTTATGTATCAAGCAACAAGAAAAGCTATAGTGTTGTACTTTTTAGCACTTTGTAAAAACCAGTTGTTGATGTGCACACTTTAGTAACAACCAGGTCAAACAACTCCTTTGTAAAAGAGTTGTTCCAATGCCTATCTTTGTACTTTTTTTTTATTCCTAGGAATAATAAAAAAGTATTGAAGCAGTGAAAAATAAAATCATCTTTGAATAGTATGCAAAATAGTCCATGTATTCAATAGTGCTAAATTTCTAAAAACATTCAAAACCATGTACATTCTAATATTTATGATATTTGTGCAATAAGATACCACTTTGCACTAAAAGTACCCATAAGACATAGAAATGAGAAAACAAAACTTTGTTTCTAATGTTTAATTTAATATATTTTTCCTTCAGGGGCATCATGAGTATGAACTCCTTGTCTCCCTTGTTTCATATATGGTTGTGTACATTTATTATTGATTACTAAAACTTACAATAACAATAAAGTATGAATTTTAGTCAACTTTACTTTTAACATTAGTTAGGGTACCATTATCTTGCCATGGAAATAAAATCTTACTTGTCAAATAATTACTTACAACGATGTAGATGATTATTTGCTCTTTCAAGATATCATTAAGCAATTATACATTCATAAATTCAACCATATAAATACTAGAGCAATAGAGATCATAACGCACAAGAGACAGGAAGATTTTACCCCGGGAAAACTCACAATGGGGGGAAAACCCAAACAACCTTTTCCTTAGAGAACCAATGCAACAAGAGGTATGTGCTTACATGGCTTCATATAATCTTTTAGAAAAATGCAACTCTTGGTACCTATGACAAAATATTTTATGGTAAACCACTTTCAACTTTTGAGCAAATCAAAACATCCTATAGCTTCACACTAAATGGGTTCTTCAAGGGGTACTAACCTATAGCAGTCAACTTGCGGTTTAAAACTTGATGAGGTAATAAACTTTCATTTTAATTTGATAGGAAAAAAATATTACAATACATAGCTTTGAAAAGAATCTATAGAAATTAAGAGTCATGTGCCATATTTGTCTCATTAGTCCACATGTTTCCCCATTTAGGGCCAATTCTACTATTAAAATTGATATATTAAAACACTACAAATTTTGTATATTTTCTACTTTTAGGATTGTTATACACATTAATCCCCCCTACCCCTCCACTGCCTATAAGGTTCAAGGAATGAAAATTTAAGGAGACCATCAATGTATTCTACCAAATTTGATAGGTATCAAACTTTTCCTTCTGGTGCATAGTAAATTTATCTTTGGCTAGTATGCAAAATAGTCCAATTATTCAATATTGTTAAATTTCTAAGAACACATTCTAATATTTATGATATTTGTGCTATAAGATATTACTTAGCATTAGAAGTAAACCCATAAGATGTAATGTTCCAAACCTAAACAAACAGTGATATACAAAAACAAATTTAGTTTATGCACGGAAAATTAAACGATCAACAAATACTCAATACACAACAAAAATGAGAACCAGCCAAGTACAATAGTGTCAAAAATGCACTTGGGTTTGCCTCAAGGGAAATCTTGATAGAACCCAGGTGTCAAACAATAATCTCAATGCTAAAAAGAAACTGCTCCTCTAATGCTCTGAAACCCTATCTCTGGTGCTCAGAAAATGATGAAACTTCAGCCACAAGCTCCTTGACCAAAACCCACAAAAACCCAGAAAGGGTTCGGCCTGAATCCAACCTCCCAAATTCGACCTCCTCTATGGCCTACACCCTCCAAACAACTCCAGAAATACGACCTGCAAGGAATGGCCACAAAGTCCTCCTCCAAGCTCTAGAAAGGGAGCAAACACCACTCCAAATAACTCCTCAAACCTCCATGGCAAAGCTCAGCCTCAAGGGCTAATACTCTATCCACCAAATGAGCTCCCAAACACTACCTTTGCATTGGCCCAGGTAGTGCGAAAGTCACACTGCCAAACCAGAAGCTCAATCAGCTCCCAAACTCTACCAAATGCTGACAATCCTCCCTAGCCTCCTCTCTAGAAAATATCACATCAAAACTCTGCTGTTAAGCACCACCAACAACTCAACCTCCTCTCCCACTACATCCTCCAGTAATACCCAACACCTGGAAGGAAATGCTACAATTGGAAATCACAATGTGATCCTCCTCCTAAAGAAATGAAGCAAAACTTCCTAGGGTGGCACTCGAAGTCCCCCGAAGAAAGGGTGATCTCTTCACCTGAAGAACTCGTGCTAAACCACTAGTGACTTGGCTAAGCAGCTCGAGCAATCAAAGGGAAATCGATATACTGTCTTGAATGAATGAGAAGAGGAGAGTTGTTCTCCTTATATAGTTTTTGTGGAGCAATTTTCCCTCCATTTCATCCTCCGTCGTGGGCCCTCACTTAACCAACACCATGCAAAAGTTATCCCCCTCCATTGCAAATTGAACTAGGAAGTGTGTAATTCCCTAGTGAGGGTGGTCCCCATGTGTAACTTAACTACACAACAAAACATCTTCTCCTAGTCTAATCTCCTAATAAAATTGAGTGGGGTCCACTAACTCCAAAATTGGCACTAGGATACAAAAATTAATTTTTTTCCAAAATTATTTAGGAAGGGACAAGACAGTCCTCCCCTCCCAAATGTTGCTTGTCCCCAAGCAACTTCAATACTAGATGCTCAAGAATGTGCTCTTCCCCCCAAGTGGCATCCTCATCCAATAGATTCTTCCATTGCACCAAATATTCTCTGATGATCCTGCTTCTGAGCTTCCTTTCCCTAGTCTCCAAGATGGCTTTTTGGCTCTAGGATCAAATTCTCCTCATCATCAAGTGGAGGCAACTCCATGACTGATGTAACCTACTGCCCCAATACCCTCTTGAGGCATGGCACATTAAAAATGTTATGAATCTTGCTCCTTGGTGGTAGCTCCAACTCGTAAGCCACCTCTCCAATCCTTCTTCTCACTTTGTGCAGTCCAAAGAATCTCGACTGTAGCTTTTCAGCCCCATTCTGCTTGAGTGTGGACTGTCGTTATGGCTGCAATCGAAGGTAGACCAAGCCCCCCTCCTCAAAATGCCTCTCTACTCGATGCCGATCAACATACATCTTCTATTCGTTCCGGGTTGCTTGTAAGTTATCCTTAAGAGCCTTAAGGGTATCTTGGTTCTCTAGGATCCAATCCTTGGCCTTTGGGGCCCTGCTGTCTCCAAAAACAATATCAGCAAAAGACAAAGCATCATAACCATATAAATCACGGAAAGGAATCGTACCAATGGACGTATAATGGGCAGTGTTGTAACAATACTCTCTTAGGTGCAACCATTGAATCCAAGCCCTCTGCTTCCCTATCACATAATTCCCGAGATAGCCCTCTAAACATTGGTTCACCCTCTTTGTCTGACCATCGGTTTGCGGACGATAGCTCGTGCTCGGGGTGAGCTCAGTGCTGACTAGTCTGAAGAGATCCTGCCAAAATCCTCCCATGAATTGGCTATCCTTGTCACTAACTATGGTCTTAGGGAGTCCGTGCAGATGAAAGACCTCCTCGAAGAACAAATTTTCCATTTGTGAGGCTAAATATTGTGTTGGTATGCCAAAGAAGTGTGCAAACTTGGTCAATCGATCGACCACTAAAAAAATACAATCATTCCCTTGCACCAAGGGAAGTCCAGTAATGAAGTCCAGAGAGATGTTCTTCCATTTCCCCTCAGGGATGGGAACAGGTTGCAACAATCCTACTGGATGGGTCAACTCTCCCTTATTCCTTTGGCAAGCTTCACACTCTTGCACATGCCTCAACACATCTCCCTTGAGGCCCTTCCAAGTGAAGCGCTCTCTCACTGCCATATATGTCTTCCTAAACCCTTGGTGCCTAGACAAAGGAGAATCATGCACTGCTCAAAGGACGTGCTCCCTCAACTATGATCCCGAAACCAAAAATATGTGTCCCTTATAATAAATGACCTCATCCATCACCTTGTAACGCTCATCTGCATAGCTACCCTC
>APFE030617442.1:29097-51037 GCA_000404065.3 Pinus taeda | reverse complement strand
TAATAGCATCATCAAAGCCAAATAGGCCAACACAATCCCGATAAGACTGTATCTCGCGATTGATTTTGCTACGAAGCTCAGGATCAGGTATCATCCTCTGAATACAGGTGTGGAGCCCTTCTATCACCTCGCCATCAAAATCAAAGTTGCATTTGTATGAAAATGCGGGGTTGAGGAAGAGTGCTGCTGCATGAATGGGTCGATGAAGCATCCCTATCCACCGACTATCGATCACATCCCATAACATCATCTGCCTATCAAGGCCAGCAGAACCCTTGTCTGCATAATAGGAACGAATGGCCTCCTTGGTCCTATCCATGCCCTCATACAAATGAGGCATTGCAGGCTTCTCTCCATCCACCAATCTAAGAACCTTTACTATAGGTTCGCTAACTGCACATGCTTCTTCTACTCCATGCCAAAATGTCTCAGAGTACACCATTTTTGCAATGGCTTTCCCATCAGGTCTCTTGTTGTATCTAGAATTACGCCAATCATCAGACACAAACATTTTCTTCAACTCGAACTGACATCGAAGCAAAGACTAAAGAGTAATAAAGGTTGTGGCAAAACGTGTGATGGCAGGACGCCGCAACTCCTTGTTTCTAGTGAACCTCCTCATAAGGCTAAGACAAAAGCATGTTTATAAATAAACGTGGGGATGCTCCTAGCCATATCAACTGCCTCCTTGATGAAGGAGAGTTTCCCCATATCCTCAAGCAACAAATCGAGACAATGCGGTGCACATGGAGTCCAGAACAATGTGGGATGCCTCTCCATAAGCATTCTGTTGGCAAACACATAATTAGCTGCATTGTCTGTTATGACTTGCACCACATTCTGCACACCAATCTCCCGAATGAACCCATCTAACAACTCACATATCGTTGCTGCATCTTTGATATGTTCTGATGCATCCAACGATTAATAAACATGGTACCTTTTAGGACAATGTACCAGAAATTAGCAAGGGTCCTACCCATTCCCTATCATCCAACCATCAGACATCACTGTGGCATCCAAGTGACTTCCATGTCTTTTTCAACTCCGTCAAACTCCGCCAATCTAGAGTTGATGTCCTGTTTTCTGCTGAATGAATTGGTCCCCGAACTCCTCATATTTGCACTTTTGAACCCTGGGCCCACAACAATACAATAGCATCACACATTGCTGCCAATGGAATTGTTTTTGTGATGCTGAGAGGTAAGTCGCTCCAAAAAATACACCTCCCCATGACTCTATCTGCTTCTTGCTTCTCCTTCTTTTTAACAAGCGATTTTATGCCAGGTTGTGCTCCAGCTCTTGTTCGTGGAACAAAAAATGATGACCTCGCACTTACACTAGGAGTACCATGTGATGGTGTGCCAGTTGTGGAGCCCCTCCCACTAGGGCCACTAGGCCCAAATCCAATATCCTCAACACCAAAATAAGGAGAAGATATCCCGAAAGATCTACCTGCACGTTCAACTTTGTTTCTTTCCGCCTCTTCCTTCTTTTGTCCTTTTCTTCAATTGCCTCAAGAGCTTTTTGTATAAGCTCCGGACTAGAAACTGTACAAAGCCCAACATCATGTCCAGGCAGTCTAGCGAGATGGTATTTCAGTCGTGTAATCCCCACCTGTCATCTTGTCCCCACACAATTTGCATGTAAGATATGCACGATTTGTCCCACCATCAGGGCTCCCATACTCCCAAAATGGGTCCAAGGCTTTCGGCATATTTGTATTTTGTAAATTTGTAGTGGGCTAACTCAAAAGGAAACCTATAGCACCAAAAAAAAATTGGAATTAGTAACTTAATAAATAATAAGTAATACGAAATTACAAAATTCAAATAACAAAATTCTATGGACTTTTGTAGACTTAACAAAGTCAGCTCTATTGGTTCAGGGTGTGCATCAGTTTGCATGAAAGTAGGCCTTCCAGGCTCCAGCCACAAAAAATAAAATTTTAAAATACTATCCATGTTCTTATTTTGGATACCAATCATTTATTAATTATTCCTAATGAAAAAGTATTCTTCTTATTTCTTAATGTGTGAACTTTGGTTACATGTCTCAGCTATTCAAAATTTTTGTGTACATAAAGTAAAAACTTTCTTGAAGAATTCTTCTTGTAATGTACTTTTTTGCCAGTAGCTCTATGACATCGATAGTAGCTCTATGACATCAACATCATTTATATTAGTCCAACATTATGAATATGAACAATTTCGTTACAATCTTGTAGTTATGGTCTTGTTCACAATCAAAGTTGTGAACAAGACAGATGTTAAATTGGAATCTTGGATAGCTTATCTTTTGGAAGGTTGCCCATTAAGAAGAAGTTACTGTGATCTGCTTGAAACTGAAGTGCAACTCTCTTATAGTCATAGGCTGTAGCCGCATAGTAAAGCAGCAAGCTCATGGGAAGATCATGATTGAAATCCAAATGATCATCTTAAGAGGGAGAAATAAAGTCCCTGGATTTATATCAAAATTTCAAATGCATACCTTCTCAATATTCAAAGGTGACGATTTTAATATTTGGCAGTGGCTTGGTATAACTGCAATCTAATGTGGCAATATTTATTATATACCACTGATTATTGTTCACACATCTGGGATCGTGTGAGATTTCAATAGGAGCAAAATGTGTAATGTATAAGTGAACCCCTGTTTTAATGAGAAATATTGGTGGAACTCTGTTGGTGCAAGGTTGCCAACCTTTTTATTTCCACTTTCCTTTTAGGCAAATTTAAGGTTACCAAGTATTTATTCTAACTTGAACATCACTGGTGCTGACCATACTAGGGTCCTGTTACTGAGATACCAAGATGGCTCAGGCATCCATTTTCCTGTTTCCCTTAGTTTTGATTCGTGGATAAGTGGATATTTATCCAAACTTTAAAAGTTTAAACAATTGGATGATCTTATTTCAATTTGCTTCAACAAATGTTAAATGCAATGTTCTCAATACCAAGGTCAGTATTACGGTTACCATTGGGTTGTTTTCTGTTTCAAATTTTTCACTAAGACTGTGACTTTGATACAACAGTGATGGATGACTCATATCCTTAACAGCATGATGATACCGTTTCTTGCAACAGTCATATAGCAGAAGCATTCACAGATTATTGGATCAGCTACACAACCATTGATGTTATAAGTCTTGATCTCATTAATAATATGATTCGTAGTTCATCTCAGAAAATTGCACGGGGGAGTAAGAAGTTTGCAAGAGCGAGTAAGAAGTTTGCAAACCCTTGCAATTTGAAATGCAAGCAGCAAAACAAAAGCGGTAAACCAAGCAAGCTGCAAAACGATTGTCTTACTGTTCTTGGCCTCTCAGTCTTCGTTGTTGGTAAGTTCTGCGGTGGCAAATCGGCAACAATGGCTTCAAACCCTCCTTGGCAGCGACCAGCCTCCTTCTCCAGCGCTTAGAAAACAAAAATGAATTGTAAAAAACCAAAAATCAATTTTTTTAGACTTTTAAGTTTTAGTTATTTAGTTTTAATTTTACTTTAAATAAAAAAAAATTAATTGATTTGATTTTTGAATTTTTTATTTTTAATTTTTAAGTCTTATTAGACAAATTTAAAGGGGGACGCCCAGGCGCACCCTTTTTGGGGAGTCTAGACTCCCACACTGAAGGGGGACGCCCAGAAGCACCCTTTTTGGGGAGTCTTGGGGAGACTTGGGGAGTCTAGACTCCCACATTGGGGAAACGCACCCCCTTGCGTCTCCCCAAGACTCCCCAAAAAGGGTGCGTGGGGAAACACACCCCCAAGAGACTCCTCGTCCCGGGTGCGTGGGGTGCGAGGGGTGCGCGCACCCAACCCTGGGGGACGCGTCCCCGTGGAACACTGGTAGTAGCGCAGTGGAGGTTGCAAAAGTGCGAGAGGCACAGAGGTGTTTGCAGCAGAGGGAGCAGATGATAGCAGCAGAGGTAGCTTCAACATCACGAGGCTTCCAGACTGACTCGAATGTTAGTATTTGGGAGAAGCTAGTTACCTACTTCTTGGCAACTGAGTTGCAGTGCAACAATTAGCAGTGGCAGTGCTAGGGGCAACATGGGCAACATATTGAGAGGGAGCTATAGTAAAGATGTAGCAGTGGCAGTGTCATGGGCAACAGTACAGGAAGCAATAGTGCAGATCATGTGAGGCAGCAGGCCAAGCATCAACACAGGTACTGGTGCAGAGGATCAGTGTGATGTTTCCATGCTAAAACATTACTAGAGCACATTCCTCGCTAAGAGGGAGTGTTGATTTGTGGTAGCATCAGATGTGCTCTAGCCATGAAAAATGGTGGAGAGGCTAAGGCACATAAGATCTCCAAGAATCGGAAATTGTTTGGGAAAATTCGACCCGGTTGGAGAGATGTTAAAATAATTAATATTTTTAATGGGGTTCCTAATTCTAAATTTAGCAAAATTAAAATATTAATGGGTATTAATATAAAACTAGGTGAGAATATTCTAAATGACATGGATCAAGCCAAATCTAATCTTAGTCGTTGATTAGGGACTTAATCTCGGCCGTTGAAGACTCAACAGGAAAAGTATAAGAGGAGGCTTGAGGGTCAGTTGGAGATACACCAAGTTGATCAAGAATTCGATTTTCTAGGGCAAGGTTTATTGAGAAATTCAGTTAGTGATCTGTTGCAGCGATGGGTAGTTCAGTAGAAGGCCAAGAATACATATCAGAGAGGCAGAGAAAGTGCCAAAGAGATAGTGCAGAGCCTTGGAAGGCTGATGCAGAGGCAGCCAGGACTGACGCAGAGGTTGAGGAGGCCAGTGTAGGTGACGTAGAGGGCCAAGAGGCTGACACATAAGCAACAAAGGCTAGCAGAGCTGAAGTTGGGTTGAAGTGGCAGCGCTAAGGAACTTTTGTGGGACAGACTGGGAGCTGAGACACAGACACAGAGTAGAAGAGGGTGATGCATTCCCTGGAGGGTGATGCAGTTCCAGAGAGAAGCTTGGTGCAATTTTCATTGTCTAGCTAAGGAACTGTCGAAGTTGCTGTGGGATCAATCATCTGGTTGCTGATCAGTCGGAATATTTGTCCTAGAGGAGAGGTCCTTCTGCCAAGGAAATTCTCTGAAGGGTGAGTCATTTCTGTCACCTTAGTTGTATTTAGAAACTGCATAATAATAAAACCCTCATATCTACTACACCAGTTTTCTCCCATTGGTTTTTTCCGGGGATGATTGTCCAAAAATAACGTTGTCCCTTATGTGATTGTCTCAGACTCTCAGTTATTTCAGTTGTTGATTTGTATATGTGTTAAGGCTATATTTGTGTTTATTTTCAGTATTTATATTTATAAATAACTTGTTAATGAAAAGAACTAGTAGGAGAAAATAAACTAGATAATGTAGTAGGGATTTCTGATGTGTCAGAGTTAGAAATTTCAGCAATTGGAGAGAGGCATAGTTGCCTAGTTAGATCTCGTGTTTTGACTAGGACAGTGGGATGATGCAACATGAGTTGGACAAGGCACGACATTCGCATGTTGAGGATATTGCTTTTATAGGTACACGTCCATTCGATCTTGCCCTTGGGGTTGGACAGCGAGAAATTATGAGTTGGTACTCGGAGTTGTGGGCTAGACTTATGGAGATGGTTGTAATCTGAGGTGAATCTCAACATGAGCTCTTAGGCATTGAGGGTATTGGAGGCCCATGTTGGCATTGGGATCCAGGTGGGGCTTCCTATCAGATACCAGAGATGCAGGATGGCTATGGCATCAATTAGATAGTTGACCCAATCACGGAGCACATACATTCTTTAGGGGGTTCCAATCGGTAGTAGTGGCCAGGTGGTTTGTGAGTAGACTCCATGGGTTGTCTTGGCATGTTGGTAGTGCATGGGGTCGAAGGTTGATTAGTACACTCCGGCAAGAGCTTGTAGTAGGAGATGGCTTCGACAAGCCACCAAACAGTGCATTGTATGGCAACAATGCTCTTTCATTGTTGTATTATGCACAGGAGGTGCTGAGGATTGACATAGTAATGTTATTTCCATTAGCATGTGTGGAGTTAGGCCGCTCAGGTATACTGGGACAGATGAGGGGGTGTGGCTCACATCATGGTGGGTTTGCTAGTAGAGGGGCAAATGCATTAGCACATGTGGGATACTAGATGATATTGGGTGGTACGGGGGTAGGTGATGGTGACCAGCAGTGAACGGGATTGTGCTATGGAGTTCAATGTTATGTAGAGGAGTGCGGGAGTACATGCTTATGTACAACTGAGTATGGTGATGCACAACAGGTTGTTGGAGCATCTCCCTCGAAGAGATCTCCTAACGGGAACAATAGGTGTATCATTGGGTTGGGCTTACCTAGGATCGATGAGGGCACTGGCGAGCATCTCTCAGACAAATCCCACGGAACGCACACGCCTATTCCGCCCTCCTATTATTCACAGCCTTTGAGGAACCGATTGTTGTTCCTTGCCACCCTCAGCATGAGAAATAGGGTGTGTGGAGCTCACTTGAGATAGTTGCATGGGATTCAATGCACCAGGAGAGAGACCTTTGAGCAGCGACAAATGGTCAGGGCACAAGTTGGCGAATGCAGGCCTCAGGATGAGTTGAACTTTTGCAAAGGTAGCACATGCTCCATCTTTGATCCCATACTTAGGGAGATGCCTAATACCTTTTGGGCGAGATGTTTTGAGGTGTCTTAGGAGCATATACAGTGGGTGGTGGACATTCCTTACGGACGGGTGTTTAGACTCTAGGCAGTGTTGGGGAATGCCTTCAGGAGACGAGATAACAGAGCTCATTGTGGGGTATGGCAGGCACAGGGTAGTTTTGCATACACTAGATTGATTCATGGTCTATGGGGTCTTTATACTGAGTACATGCAGGGACCAAAGACGCAGCACAAGTGGGTTCTAGCCGTCATTAGGACTATGCCACAACAGATCTGGTCACGGGATCCAAGGATTCAGTTGGCTAATAGGACACTCCATTCTGTGATGAGCAGGATCATGGGAGAGGGTGATCTAGTTCACCTTGGGTGTGATGCATGGTAGATCGTTGAGACCTCCATTGGATGGCGAGGGGGATTTATCTTGTTGCTGCTTAAGGACGAGATTGACAGTGGATGGGTACACATTGACATCATGGAGATGCCTAGGCATGATGAGCTTAGCCTTCATAGATATTTCGTCATTTGGTTCCTAGAGGGGAGGATACAGACTAAGCACGATGGGAAGCCTGTCATATTCAAAGTGGTGTAGCATCAGCATGGTGGCGCTGTTCTGAGACTAGCATGGGATCCATGTATAATAGGATTTGGAAATTCAACTACCCTCAGGGATGAGTTGGTTTCTACAGGGGTAGATCATCCAGACCTTCCATTGGGTTTTTGTAATTCATTGTTAACATGGGGAGCGTCACCAGTATGGCAGGATGTTTAGTAGCGAGGAATTGTTCAGTGGCACATTTGGGACCCTCACATTAGCTAGGCCAACTTTTGGAGCAACAACATATTGCTTGAGGACAACCAATTTTCGACGCGGAGGACTGCAACGTTTCCAAATTTTGTGAGTGCAAAATCCACTTAGAAGTTTTGCCAATTTTTGGTGATATTAAATTAAAAGGGAGAAAATATTATTCTGTGGAGAAAAGTGGAAATCATTATTTTCATGGAGAATGGAGGCAAAGAATATTTTATCGGAGAAGGGAGGAAAATTATTATTTTATTGGTAAATGGCAGCAAATTAATATTTTTATTGAGAAAGGAGGCAAATTATTTTTTTATTCAAAATGGTGGCAAAATTCTCCTAGTGGAAATTGGGCCCCACCAATAAAATAATTGGGAAAAGGAGGATCTAGAAGCTAGAGAGAGGCTCCATGTAGGATTATAAAAGGAGGAACAACTCAATGGAAAAGCATTCTATTCTACCATTTTTATTTGACATTGTGAAGAAGCTCAAGTGAGTTTCAAGAGTTTCAAGCAAAACTCCGTAGCTAATTTCGGTGGACTTTGAGTGCCACTCTAGTTAGCTCTAAGGGAAGGTTACTTCATATCTTCCATTGTGCATATTGCAGAGAATCTACATCATTCGAGTCAGTTGTTTGCGGGGTCATTTCATCTCCAAGAGGGATGATATCATCCCTTCCGAAAAGGGGTCGAGTACCAAGTTTGAAGATTGAAATTTGAAGGGAATTTGAAGGTTGTGTGACTTTTCTCTTCAACCAAGGGCTCGATTTGCCACTGCCACAAAGAGCTATGCTGATTGGGATTAATTAGTAGAGATTATGACTGTATACTGTAGTCAAATTTCTTGTTTAGAGTGACTGAGCTCTCTCCCATTGTTGGTTGTGCATATATCCTTGTTGAAGGACAAGTTCGACTTGAGGGAGGTTGTTTTTATCTGTTGGTTGAGGCTAAGTGCCTTGTTTTTCCTGTGCATGGAATTTATCTTCTTTCTGTGTTGCGTATTGGGCCTTTAGGGACTTGACATCAACATATTACGCTCCTGAGGTTGCATTTACTGAACTGGGAGCTACCCAACCATCTGTGTAGAGGCTGAGATATGGTCAAAGAGGCACAGATTCCCTGCTATCTTTGTGGCTGAACTTAACGTTGCTTGTGTGTGCAATTTTTGGGCATTATAGAGGGAAAGCTGATCATTATATCAGTGATAAATATCTGAGTCTATGCCCTAGGTTCCATCCCTCATTCACAGTACTGTCTTCTGTGAAAATTCCTACTCCAAGAAACCCCTACTGCAACAAAACTGAATTTACTTCTCCTACTTGATTTTAATATACATTATCAAGTTATTTTCTGAATAATACTTAAGTAAATTACTTCTGAAGCCTACACCTTTAATTTGATTACATGAGACAAGAAGCTGAGCAAAGAATAAGATACATAGGACACAATTATTTTTAGACAAAATAGACCCCAGAAAAACCTAGTGCGGGATAACCGATGTAGTAGCTCTAAGGGTTCTATATTATTAAGCAGTAGTTCTGAATACAATGTTGGTTGCCTTCCTGACAATCTAGTGATAGAGAAAAATATAATGGCAGAAAACTGAGTGAGTTTTACCTCACTTCACCCAGCAGATTTTGGCTAATCCGGTAGTAGAACTGGCTACCCCAGCTATCTTTGCACTGGCCCTGCATCAGCCTTACAAGCTCTGCATCAGCTTCTGTGTTGTCTCTTCTGCCTCTGGAACTTCTGTGTCAACCTCTCTCGACTGTTCCGGCAGTTTTGGTTTCTGTGTGAGGGCAGCTTGTGCTTCTGTGCTGGCCCTTTTGGCTCTGCGTCAGGCCTACGTGGGCCCAAATTGGCCCAGAAAATCAAGGTACTATCTCTATATTACCATATATTAGCAAGGTATAAATTTATGGGTTGATATAAGTTAGTCCAAGTTAAATTTTAAGTCTCATTGGGAACTTGTTGAGTATTTTTCATGCTGATATTGAAAAAACCAAGGAAACCACCTACAGCAGTGTGCCGCTGACTATTTGATGAAAACTCTCAGTGAAGAATTACATTAATACTCATAAATTTCAGTAATCATTTGGGGTATTTTACTAGAAAGAACATTACAAGAAGGAAGATGCTGGGCCTAGGAGGCCCTAAAATTTCAAACCCTCATTTGAAAAATTATTTTTGCTTCAGATCTTCAATTCTCCTGCAAATTCTTTAGATGTTGGCCCTGCAAAAATTTGTAGAGGCTAAATCTTACCCTCAAGGCCCTAGATCTAGCTCTAATCCAACAATTTTCCTTTGATCTCACCTGCACAAATGAATTTACAATAGCCCAAAACCCCAATATATACACAAAAATTTGAAATTCTAAAACCTCAGAAAAACCGCAGCTGCAAAACAAGGGTTAGAAGATAAATAATTTACAAATTTATTATTCAAAATTTACAAATGTATAACGCTTAGAAGAATTTTGAGAATGAATTTTTTTATAGATTTTGACAATGGCTATGTATTTCGAAAGGTAAATGCCAAACCACAATCTTAGCAAATTCAGAAAACCATATAAAATATTTAGGATCCAAGCATAGTTAGCCTATGCCCATAGTTTGTGAACTTGGAGCCCACGGGCTAGGGAACGTGCAAACACTATATTTTTCTCAAGGATAAACCGTTAGAACACAATGAATCGGATCACCTAAGATAAGCCCACAACTTACCAATAGAATGTTCGTATCACCTACAATGAAATAATGATTCAATAAAAAATTTGAAGCACAATATAGGAATGCTTGTACCCAACACATATCACAATTCAACGGAACAGAGACACCATGAACTACACCCCAAAGTCTTTTATTATGATAATCAAAACATTCCCAGTGGGACAGTAGCTTTACCTCGGCTTTATAGAGTTACATTAGCCCAAGATCAGTTTTTGCTTAAGACACAAATGACCTTTAATTTATAGATAAATCCTTTAAGTGGAAAATAATGGCTAATTGGCTTGATGATCTCCGTCAAAATAATCTCGACTATTGATAGATTTTTGATCAATTTTTAATCTTTGTTGTCGAAAATACTTATTTTTTAGGAATTTTTGAATTTCTCATTAAACCCATTTTTATTAGCTCAAAATTAATTATTTTGAGCTAATTTCCTTAAAAAAAATGACTTTGACTTAACCATCAAGGCCCAAGGGTCCTATTTTGTTAGAAAATCATAAAGGCAGAAAGATTTTCTTATATAGATAATTACTTGTGATTCTTTTATCTTTTAGTTTATCAAGCAATTACCAAAACAATAGCACAAAGATTACAGACACCAGATATAGGCTGACAACCAAGGAAAAACCCCTACCTAAGGGAAAACCCAACCAACAACTCTTCTTTAATAACTCCTTGAGATAATCCAAGACTCTTTACCTAGCCCTAGACTTCCTCCACACCAAGTCAGCCCTTTCTTCCTTCTTGCATATGCTAACCCTTCAATATCAACTTCAACCTAGCAGCAACAACTTCAACCCAACAACTAGCAGTAGAAACAAATTTTTTATTTTCCCTTTTTGTTCCTCCTTCTCCAACTTCGTACTCCTTTAGCCCTCCTTCCTTACTTTACACTTTTCCAACTCTTTCTTTTGGATATCGAACTTGTGTATGAGAAAATGAATGCTCATAATGAATTCAAATTGCTTCAATATATAGGCTTCTGGTGAGGTCGAATTACCCAGTTTGATGTCGACTTGATCTTCTTGAGGCCGACTTGGTGTGGAGGGGACAAATAACATATATGACTCAATATTAATTCTTTTTACATGATTCAAAAGTCCAAGAAGGGTCTCTTTAAATGGACAATGACTCTAATGACTCAAAGTAAATCCTAGAAGTCCTTAATGGGGAGTTTGACCTAAAATGTGATGACCCAAGCATGAAACCCGTGCTCTAATAAGTCATATTAATAAGAATAAAATTATTTCTGATAAGTACGTTTCATTGTGACTTAAATACAATTAGAAAGACCGAACCTAGTTACATTCTTCAATACTCCCCCTTAACTAGGGAGGTATTCATAATAACAAGTATGAGGAAGATCTCAAAACATATGAACTATGAAGAGTTTAGGCACCGCATTGCCATGGACTAGATTCTTGACCAAGGCAATCTATCCAAGGTCTTCCAACAATTTAGGCACTCACGATTCCATGTACTAGATTCTTGACCAGGGAAATCTATCTGATTGGGACTAAGATGGACTAAAGCTTTCAACCTCTCTAGGTACCATCAGGCCTACTCACTAACCATCAACCCATGAATCCAGGTGCATATCTGAGGTTAGAGATCTATGACCAATGCCACCCTCCCTACTTTAGGATCCAGACATCAACACAAAGTGTTGTCCAGATGTCCTCCCAAGCAATGTGTCTTACACACAAAGCCTCAACACTTTCGATTATTCCAATCAGTAGCAAATCCTCCCCAATCAAACAGATCGGTAACAAATCTCTCTCGTGTAACCAATATGTTATCAAACCTCTTGAGAGATTTACCTATATAAACACAACCCCAATCCGTAACAAATTTTCAAGTGTACATAATTAAACACAAACCTTCGGGGTCTTTTTGAAAACTAATGTTTCTTTTCAATTTATCACAGTAGGACTTTCAAACAAATCTTGACAGAAGATTCATCAATTATACATCTTCCTTTCCTACTTCACATGTAGAAACATATTCTACAATTAGATCATCCCTTCCTTATCTCAGCAACCCTCAAATTGCATTCTCCAATTTTCTTCTTTCAAGATGTCCATCATGACTATAATATGTCCTCCCTCTTAGCTAGGGACATTTCTTTTATCCAGACTCCCTCTTAACTTAGGGAGATCAATTTCTTATAACATTGGAGAATCTTTCATGGCTTCCATCCTTCTTATTAGATTTCTCATGACCATCATCATTCATATAACTTTCTTCATTGTGCTTATCATATCAACTTTATTTACAAACATCTTCACTATCTTGAGGATTATGTACCTGCACAACTTAGATAGAAAGTACAACCAAATACATACATATAAAAGCATGAAGTTAACTATATCAGAATCATATAATAATGGAAGCATTCGACATTAGACATCAAATACCTAAACTTACTTAGGTTCACAAACAACAAGAAACACATCCTTTTATACTTCAACTACATGCCAGGGTTTTGTCATAAACCCTGGATTTCATCATCAAGACTTTCTAGCACCTCAATCAAGATAACAACCTTCATTATATCTAGGGCTTCAATATTTCTTTGAGATGCATGACATACCCTACTACAATATAGTGCAAACCCTAGAATCATTTCAAGCAAAGGCATTTAACGACTTTAACACTCATATGCTAGACTCTCAATAGGATTTAGCGCAAGATCCTAGATTTCATACATGAGCCATTAAGCTTCAACATTAAAAAACCAATCACAGGTCAATTTAAGATTTCAACAATCTTTCATAGATCTCAGATTATCACATTGTCATCATATATTAGAGATTTGAACTTCTACTAAGGTTTAGTTACAAAACCCTAGAATTCACAAAAACTATCATCCTAGAGAATCAACCTTTGACTAGGGCTTAGTTCCAAACCCTAGGACTTATGGCCATCAACAATTAGGTCAACACACATATCTAGGATTCCACCATCATGCACAAGTATATCATAACATGTGTTAGTCAAACCCAATGACACAAATATCAATATGTTAAAGTTAGACATATAACAAACTTGATCAGACTAGGCTTTTGATCATACAAACACACATATACCCAGGATTTCATTTCTAGGACATTTTAAGGGTCTTGATTATACACCCTACCAACCCTAATGATCTAGGGTTTCAATACATAACACAACAAACCCTAATACCTCAAAGGTTTGAGATTTCAGACATCACCATTCAACCCTAGCAAGTTAGGGTTTTTCATAACCATACCAAAACCCAAACAGGACATCATCAAACCATCAAACATTTTCTTTAGACTTCATCAATAACCCTAAATAGGTTAGGGTTTCACACATTATTATTGACATACCCTTAAGTTAGGGTTTTACAAAGAACCTTTCTGGGGTTCCACATGTTGAAGTTTCTAAGTCTAACAGTTAAAATCCCTCCATTTACTTTTTGATTTATTACTTCCTACTTGTTCTGATTAATTAACAAGTTATTTACCATGTAAATACTGAAAATAAACACAAGTACATGCTCAACACATTATAGATCATCAACTGAAGGAAATATAAACAAGCACACAAATTACACCGTTATTTTTGGACTCATGTCCCTGGAAAAACCCAATGCGGGAAAACCGGTGTAGCTATCTAAGGGTTTGATTAATTAAGTAGTTTCAGAATACAATCTAGGTGCCAAATCCGACTCACCCAACAGAGAAAAATCTCAGCAGTAGTACCCCTTCTTCGGAGACAGATGCTCCAGATGAAACCTTGGATAAACACAACAGCAACTCCTCAGCTCCAATCTGCCCCACAAAAAACCCCAACTTCAGTCTCGAAGGGCTGCGTCAGCCTCTTTTGCCCTCTGCATCAGCTTTCTCGGTAGTTCCTGTTGTTCCCGGCAGTGTTGGCTTCTGCCCTCTGTGTCAGCTTATTAGTATTTAATGCAAACAAACTTAGATAAGGAAAACTAAATATGATAAGGTAATATAAGGAATAAGATACTTATTTTTGGAAGTTGGTGAGGGCTCCCTCCAAGCTCAAGAGATACCTATAACCTTATAAAAACAATCCAAAAATGTTTTTCCAAAATATGTTAAACCTACAAATACTAGAAATAAAAAATGAAACAAATAAAGCTCAGAGCAAAGGACTTAGTAGAGTAAGTCCCTTATATCTAGTTCTTCGGCTTTATTCTTCTTTGGAGATCCTTCTTCAGCAAGATTAGCTTGGTCCCTGTTCCTTTTCTTATTCTTTGGATTGTCACAACAATGACTTTTATAGTACCCATTCTATGACATTGGTAGTGTTACACACCTTTTTGTGAGTAATATCCCTAGGAGAAATTTTTTCTATAAGATGGTCCTCAGCTAGCAGCCAACAGCCCCTTGTAGCCATCAACTAGCTCATTGTGCCATTTCTCCGCCACTTGAGCCAGCCATGTGATCCCTCGCCCATCTCCCATTATCATATGTTTGAAGGTGGGCCTCCCGAATTTGAAGGTATGCCTTATCATTTTGAAATTGAGTATTGTAGTTTGCTCATCATGGACACCTCTAGGCATGGATTAATGGGGGGATTCAGCAGAAGGAATGGGCTAGGTTTGTGCTTCTGTCCACTAGATCCCTTTTAGGAATTAACCTTGGATTCTAGTCCCGTGGGATCTCTTTTACTAACCATTTGGTTTCAAGGATGGTATTTCACGGGAAACCTAAATTTTGGTTGTGTGGTCCTGCTCCCTTATTCACTTATATTACCCTCTTTCCATTCATTATTACCCCATCCATCATTTTTCCCGTCTGGGTCCACATTCCTCCATTGGGTCCACATAGGGTTAGCTTGCCCCTTCCCCTTGTCCCCACCTTGGTTCATGGCCTGGAATGAAGCCCGAGGTTGACGCAGCTGAAAAGAAAGTTAAAAAAATATATGGTCACATTCAATAGGAAAAGTAACACAAAATGCAAAAGATGGTCGGAACAATAACTTTTAGCACATGGGCAAGCCGCAAAAGCCAATACATGAGCTCTACCCCATTATCATGGCCATCACCCTGGTTCCTACAGGTTCTATGAGCCTTCTTCATCATATAGGAACCCATGATTGTGCCAACCCCTGGTGGGCAATGAACCGCCTCATCTTAAAAGGGGGATTCCATTGCTATATCTTACATATCATGCTCTAACCCCTTAAGCCCCATGCAATTAATCAAAGAAAATCATAAAAGGAAAAAGGCATATAAAGAAGGGTGGAAAAACCAAGGTCGGGGCACCTCATGTACCACGATTGTTCCCTCCTACACATTATAAACCCAATGTGTGGGCTTCCCTCTTATTAGCTACCCTTTTACCCCAGCATATAACCCAGGGTTGCCCCTTCTCATTCCCTATTTCATTCACCTATCTGTCACATGCCACCACCTTTTGACAGATGTACCTTGAATATATTATCCCCTTTAGAGGTAGAAACCACCTAATAAGGTGCTTGGTTAACCCATTTGGAGTTTAGGAGACATTGGTACATCCCGAAGCCCATTATGCAAGGGCAGACCAATATGAAGTCCCCACCTATGGTCCATGATTAGGTAAGCTCATTTCTCGATTTCTCTAATGACTTGTTGTACTGGAAGGCTAAGGGACACATTGGATCTTATGCAGGTTTGCAAATGGTTTCCATATGGGGTTTGGTCTCCCTATACGGGGTCCTAATTATTGATTTGGGGTAGCATTGAATGTGCTCTAGGCCTCAATTTTGCAGGGAGGTTTGGGCACATGTATTCCAAAGAACCTAGAAAGCATTTTGGGAAATTCCACCAAGAGACAATTTTATTAAAATAATTAATATTTTTTAATGGGTCCCTAAGTCTAAACTGAGGAAATTAAAAATATTAATGGGTATTAATCTAATTGTGGGTGTAACTTCTAGAAGAAGACGAGGATCAAGCTAAAATGATCTTAGCTGTTATAGCTCTGATACCACTTGTTATAGATCTAACCAAAAAATATACGATAATGGAAATAAACCCAGAAATAATATGAAATGATTCTTTATTGATCAAAACCCTTAAGGTAGGGCAACACCATACATTCACTCCTTAAGGAAGGAGAACACTCCACAAGCCATATGCCTGTACATACAATACTCCTTCACTTATTCCTTGACAATCTTTCCATGTGGAGTCTCTAGCCTCTATATAGGCCTCATACATACAATACCATGGATCATTATCATGGTTCCCTCATACCATCGACTAATACCATAGGCCCATTACATTATTATATTATTACCTTGGGTACCTCCCTTTGTACCCCATATTATCCCCCCTAGATATATAACAGGGTGGAAAAACCAAGGTCGGGGCACCTCATGTACCACGATTGTTCCCTCCTACACATTATAAACCCAATGTGTGGGCTTCCTTCTTATTAGCTACCCTTTTACCCCAGCATATAACCCAGGGCTGCCCCTTCTCATTCCCTATTTCATTCACCTATCTGTCACATGCCACCACCTTTTGACAGATGTACCTTGAATATATTATCCCCTTTAGAGGTAGAAACCACCTAATAAGGTGCTTGGTTAACCCATTTGGAGTTTAGGAGACATTGGTACATCCCGAAGCCCATTATGCAAGGGCAGACCAATATGAAGTCCCCACCTATGGTCCATGATTAGGTAAGCTCATTTCTCGATTTCTCTAATGACTTGTTGTACTGGAAGGCTAAGGGACACATTGGATCTTATGCAGGTTTGCAGATGGTTTCCATATGGGGTTTGGTCTCCCTATACGGGGTCCTAATTATTGATTTGGGGTAGCATTGAATGTGCTCTAGGCCTCAAATTTTGCAGGGAGGTTTGGGCACATGTATTCCAAAGAACCTAGAAAGCATTTTGGGAAATTCCACCAAGAGACAATTTTATTAAAATAATTAATATTTTTTAATGGGTCCCTAAGTCTAAACTTAGGAAATTAAAAATATTAATGGGTATTAATCTAATTGTGGGTGTAACTTCTAGAAGAAGACGAGGATCAAGCTAAAATGGTCTTAGCCATTGATTAGCTTTTAATTTGGGTCGTTGAAAGTCAACGAGAAGATTATTTAAAGAAGCTTGAGGGTCATTTGGAAAATACACCAAGAGATCAAGAGATCCAATTTCTGAAGTGAGAAGTTCTCAGTAGGAAATTCTGATCAAGTAGATTTCTTGCAGTTGAGGGGCAGGGATAGTTGGGTTGGAGTCTCTTGTCTAGAGCCCAGAATACGCAGCAGAGAAAGGCAAAGAGACACTTAGAGCTTGATGTTGAGGCAGAAGGGCTCACACAGAGGCAACTCAGTCACCCATGCAGGTGTCCGTGTTTTGCAGAGGAGCTGACATTTATGAGCCAAGAGGGCTGGAAACTACTCCATAAGACAAGATGTTTCCCAGTTGAGCTGACGCAGAGCCTCAGAGAGCTCCACGTAGGCCCACGCAGTTACTGTGCAGGGACAATGTAGTTGTAGTCAGGGACAGTTGATTCAACTGCTAGAACAGTCGGGATTTTCCAGGTAGAGTGAGGTAATCTCACAATTCTTCTCTACCAGTTGTACTTATCTGTATTGTCGTGAGGGAATCCAGAGTTGTATTCAGAAACTACTGCTTAATATAAAACCCTCGGAGCTGATGCACCAGTTTTCCTGCATTGGATTTTCCGGGGACATTTGTCCAAAAATAACGGTGTCATGGTGTTGTATTTTCTTTCTTGCTCAACTTCTTGTTTCTGCGTATAATTTAATTAAGTGAAAGTTGTAGTGTATGTATTACGATATTTGCCGTAGGAAACTGTAAGTAATTTGTTTAAAGGAATTTAACAAATATGAGTAATTGTTGAAGTTTCTAAGTTTACTTAGTTTAGAAACCCTTCATACATTTTTTCTGATTTATTCCTACCTACTTGTTATTTTTTCTTTAACAAGTTATTTACAAAGTAAATACTGACAAATAAACATCAGTGCATGCTCAACAAATTACAGATCAGCAACTAAAAGAAACGAGAACAAACACACCACATGACACCATTATTTTTGGACCAATGACCCTGGAAAAATCCAATGCTGGGAAATCGGTGCAGCTATTTTAGGGTTTTCTTATTAAGCAATATTAGATTACAATCTGGGTGCCGAAACTGGCCTACCCAACAGAGAATTTCCCTAGTGGCTATGCCTCACAGTTTGAGAGAAATCTCCTCGCTAAAACCTCAAAAAATCCTTTTGGGAGCTCCTCAGCAGAAAACTACTTTGCAACCATAGCGTCTGCCCAATCTTGACTGCGCCAGCCCCTCTTTGTCTCACATTGGCCCTGCGTTAGCCCTAGGAGACCCTGTGTCAGCTTTCTGGGCCTCTACGTCAGACACGCTAGCCTCTCTCGTGCTCTGCATAGCACTTGGCTGCCTCTACGTGGCCCTGCATGAGCCCTTGCTGGCTCTGTGTCACTCTCCTTGGCTGTTGTGCTTCTCTCCCGGCACAATCTTTGCCTTCTCTATTTCTTTGTACTCAATGCCCCTCAGCTGCTCTCCCAATCACTAATTCCATCTCTCTTAGCAAACCTCGCTCTAGAGAATAGAATGACTGATCACTCTGGTGTATTCTCAAGTGACCCTCAAGCCTCTTATAATTTTCCTCTTGACATCTCAACGGCTGAGATTAAGTCCTTAATCAACGGCTAATATTAGATCTGGCTTGATCCATGCCTTTTGGACCACTCTAACATAGATTCATATTAATACACATTAATATTTTATTTTAAACTTAGGGACTCCATTAAAAATATTAATTATTTTAATATCTCTTGATCTGTTTAAAATCTGCCCAAACCCTTTCTGGGTATTGGAGATCTCATGTGCCCCAACCTCTCCATGAAATTTTGTGGTTAGAGCACATCTGATGCTACCCCAAATCAACACTCCCTATTAGCGAGGACTGTGCTCTAGCAATACTCCTCACTTAGTATTACTCTGATCATCCGGCATCGGTACCCGTGCTGATGCTAGGCCTTCCTGCCCAACATCCTCTACACTACTGCCTCCTGTACTATTGCCCATGGTTCTTCTACTGGCATTGTTGCATCTGTACGACAGCTCCCTCAGCATCCATGTTGCTGCTAGTCCTTTGTCCCAGCACTCCATCCACACTGCACCTCCTCTCATCAAGATGCATCGTGCTGCCCACTACTGCACTACAACTCAGTTACTGAGAAGTAAGTAACTGTTCTCCCAACTAACCTCCCTGTTGGGCTAGAAACACCCATTGATGTTGAAGCTCCCTCTGCCACTGACAAGTGCTCCCTCTTTGACCTCTATGTTGTTGCAACAACTCCCTGCATCTCACACCGTTGCACACCTCTTTATGCCTTCCTATGCTGGTGCAACACTCTTGTGCCTCTCGCACTGCTGCAGCCTGCTAGCTCTGTGCTGTCTCGGGACTCCTGCACTGTAGCTTTCTTTGTCGCTCCATCCGCATCTGTCTCTACCTATTCAGCCAGTCCTGCTACTCCTTGTCGGGGCTCCCATAGCAGGGTCTAATCCAAGAGGCTGGATACCTCAAGGATCCTGCCCCTCATCACCTGTATTCCACTTGACTACAGCTTGATGTCCTCCCCACTTCCACTCAAGTGGTGTGTGTTCACTCATGGCACAATCATCGTCTGTCAAAACTTTCTTCTTTGCCCGTGCTAGCGCTACCTTAGTCTCAGAAGACTCTCCCTTACTCTTCTTCCTTGGGCACTAGGTCGCATAATGACCCATCTCCCCACAATGGAAGCACTTGATCTTGGAGAGATCTTTCTTTTTCTGCTTCTCCTGGTTTTCCTCATATGCTAGGGCCACATCCTCCTTGTCCTACTGAAATTTGATCCCTTTGCTATTGCTACCTGTCTTCGACTGCCATCTGATCTCTTCCTGGCAAAGAGCTGCCAGCATTTAGGGCTGTCCTCACCATAAGCTCCTGATTCGGTGTCACTCCTATAGTAGTCAACTGGTCTTGAATCTCATTCAGTCCTCCAAGGAAGGTGTGAATCGATTGACCCTTCTTCATCTAATATGACCCCATCTGGTTCTCGAGCAGCATTCTTCTCTGCACAGAAGTATGTTGGTATAGGTTCTTGAGAGCTTCCCACATCTCAACTGTCATTTCCTTCTCGGCTATATGTGGTACCACATGATCCTTGACCTTGTCAAGGATAATGTATTTGGCCCTCACCAGTGCCTCTTTGTACTTGTCGTTATCATTGGGATCGATTGGGATAGCTATAACCTTCAAGGCGAAGTTCTTGACACGATTCCTGCCAAGCACTAATAAGATTCTGGCCTTCCAGAATGCGAAGTTCGATGCTCCATCCAGTCTCTCCTGGTCTCTTACCCCATGTAGTGCCATGACGCTCCTATACTTCCCTCCTGGAAATTCTCTATTCGACTCCTCTGAGTCTCTACTTTCCGTATGGAAGTTCTCTTCTGGACTCCCTCTGAGTCCTAATTTCCCTCCTGGAAATCCTTCGCCGCTTGTCGAGATGACCCCTACTCTAATTGTCTTGTGCAACTACACTACTGATCTAGGTTCCTTGGCTAGAAACCCTCAGTAACAACTCCTCTAGCCCTACTATGTCAGGTACTATTCTAACTATAGTACCTCACCAGCTCCATTCTGCAATATCTCTATAGCCTTCTAGACTCCAGCAACTACCTCTCTGTGAACTACGTTAGCTCCTCTCTGCCTCATGCTAGCTCTGCGTCACCCCAGATGGGTCTGCGTCAGCCCTGGGATGCACTGCGTCACCCCTCTAGCCCTTTGCGTCAGCAACGCTGGCATCTGTAAGGCTCTACGTAGCTCCCGACTTCTTTTGCATGGCTCTGGCTGGTTCTTCGTCACACTTCTTAGTTTCTGCATTGCTAGAAACAACTACTGTCACCTCAGGATAGCTGTTTTCTGCTGCTATTGCTCCGCTCGGCTAATGTCTCTTAGTCCTCCTGTGATCTGCAATCACCCTTTGATACCATGTTGAAGTTTCTAAGTTTACTTAGTTTAGAAACCCTTCATAAACTTTTTTTGATTTATTCCTACTTGTTATTTTTTCTTTTACAAGTTATTTACAAAGTAAATACTGAAAATAAACACGTGCATACTCAACATATTACAGATCAATAACTAAAAAAACAAGAACAAACACACCACATGACACCATTATTTTTGGACCAATGTCCCTGGAAAAACCCAATGCGGGAAAACCGGTGCGGTTATCTGAGGGTTTTCTTATTAAGCAATATTAGAGTACAATTTGGGTGCTGAAACTGTCTTACCCAACAGAGAATTTCCTTAGCAGCTATGCCTCACAATTTGAGAAAAATTTCCTGGCTAAAAGCCCGGAAAATCCTTCTGGCAACTCCTCAGCACGAAACTTCTTTGCAACCCCAGCGTCTGCCCAATCTGGACTGCGTCGGCCCCTCTCTATCTCATGCTAGCCCTGTGTCAATCTTTCTTGGCATGCGTCAGCCCCAGGAGACCCTGCGCTAGCTTTTTGGGCCTCTGCGTCAGACACGCTGGCCTCTCTAGTGCGCCTCTGTGTGGCCCTGCATGAGCCCTTGTTGGCTCTGTGTCACTCTCCTTGGTTGTTGCACTGTTCTCCTGGCACAATCTCTGCCTTCTCTGTTTCTTTGTACTCAATGCCCCTCAGCTGCTCTCCCAATCACTGATTCTATCTCTCTTAGCAAACCCCGCTCTAGAGAATAGAATGACTGATCACTCTGGTGTATTCTCCAAG
>APFE030617442.1:6509-29077 GCA_000404065.3 Pinus taeda | reverse complement strand
ATGTCAAAACCAGGGAAGGAGCACTAGATAGCAGTGAAGCGGGTTTTCAGGTATTTGCGTGGCACTAGTGATTATGGTTTGTGCTACCAAGGAAGACCAGGATTGTACAGAGTGTTGGATCTCTGTGGCTTTGTTGATGTAGACTGGGCTGGAGATCTGGATCAGAGAAGATCTACAAGTGGGTATGTGTTTAACCTATTTGGAGGTGCAAGAAACAATCTGTAGTGGCACTATCAACTACAGAGGCAGAATACATGGTAGCCACTCATGCAAGCAAGGAAGCAATTTGGTTGCAGAGATTGTGTTCAATTATGGGGTTAGTACAGGGAGCTATAAGGATAGACTGTGACAGCCAAAGTGCAATTTTCTTGGCAAAGAACCCTGCTTATTGTTCAAAGACAAAGCACATTGATGTTCAGTATCACTTTGTCAGGGATATGATAGAAGACAAAAAGGTGTTGCTGGTAAAGGTGGACACTTTGAAGAATACTACAGATGCATTGACAAAATATGTGAGCTTTGAGAAGTTCTCTTGGTGTAGAGAAACAATGAGCGTTTAAGTGTTGCGTCAGCCTCTCCTATCCCAACGTTGGCACTGCGTCAGCCTATCTTGGCCTACGTTAGCCCCAGAAGGCCCTGTGTCATCTCTCTGAGCCTCTGCGTCAGCTACGCTGGCCCCCTTGGTGCTCTGTGCAACACTTAGCTACCTCTGTATGGCCCTGCGTGAGCACTGGTTGCTCCTGCGTCTCTCTCTATGGCTACTCTGCTGCTATCGTGACACTATATCTACCTCTCTATCTCTCTGTGCTCAATGCCCCTTAGCTACTCTCCTAATCACTGATTCTATCTCTCTTAGCAAACCTCGCTCTAGAGAATAGAATGATTGATCACTCTCCGGTGTATTCTCCAAGTGACCCTCAAGCCTCCTCTTATACTTTTCCTGTTGACATCTCAATGGTCGAGATTAAGTCCCTAATCAATGGCTAAGATTAGATCTGGCTTGATCCATGTCTTTTGAACCACTCTAACACAGATTCATATTAATACACATTAATATTTTATTTTCCCTAAGTTTAGACTTAGGGACTCCATTAAAGATATTAATTATTTTAATATTTCCTGATCTGTTTAGAATCTACCCAAACCCTTTCTGGGTATTGGAGATCTCATGTGCCCCAACCTCTCCAACAAATTTCGTGGCTAGAGCACATCCGATGCTACCCCAAATCAACAGTAATATCATCAGTTGTTGCAGTAGGGATTCCGGTTGAGGCATTTTCACATGGTATTAGAGCTACAGGTGGAACAAGAAGAGTAGTGTCGGCAGTTCCAGCGCTAAGCAGAAGAGGGAAATCGAAAAGTTGCGGGAGGCAACAGTTCGAAATCCCAGAGGGTTTGCGTAGTTCTTAGCTAGAGGGTTGCAATTTTGAGGCAAATCTCTACAAGTGAGTCGACGGAGAGAAGGGCTTCTAGATCAAGTTTATTTCCAGGGTAGAGGGAGCAGCGCAGAAGCCTCAGTGTGAGGAGAGGTGGGATGCAGATTTTTCTACAGGAAGTTTGCTAAGCAAAAAATCGCCAGAAGAGAGAGGAGAAGCACAGTTGAGGGAATTTCTTCCTTAAGGGAATTCCAACCAAGGAGTTTGAGTTCTCACTAGTTGAGCATCAGCAAAGAGGCAGATCTACAAGCTCCAGAAGGGAGTGCGTATGCTAGTCCAGCGTTGCGTAGAGGAGAGAGGAGGTCATTCAACTTTCTATTCGGCAGAGATGGCCACGGATGGGCATGATCTATGGAAGAGCAGTAACTTAGATCCTTTTGTTGTAGATTTCTCACATAGATTAGTATCCTTGCTATGGGAGCCCAACAGAATCAGTAGCAGAAGGATCAAAGTGTCAGCAGACGCAGCTAGTCATTTAAATGACAATTGCATAGCTAGTTGTATTCAGTTTCTAGAAGATAGTTGCAGATCAAGTTGTAGTGACACAAGCAGTGTGAATTGCCTATTTGCAGTATGCAGGAGCAGTTCCAGCCAGGATATTCCTAGCGTAGAGCTTCGCAATCCAGTTTCCAATGCAGGAGGATTGTGTGAGTTGCCATGAGGGAGCAAAGAGATTTACCATATAGAGATTGAGACTCGGAGTCTAGTTTCAAAGGGAGCAGCCCTATGGAAGCTAATACTTTGGGATCGAAGGAGATCAAACTTATTATTGCAGTAGTTGTAGCAGCAGTGTAGAAGCATCAACAGAGTAGTAGCAGCCGCAGTATGAGTATATCATATTTCGCGATGATAGCCGAGGTACCTCTAGGAGGGAGGTGGACTGATTTGGAGCTGTATTTTGAAGACCTACAGAAGGCAGGATCCTTGAGGAACCCACCTCTTAGATCATTTCCTTGCTACGAGAGCCTAGTTCTACAGTAGCAGGATGTACTAGTGTCAAATGGTGCCGAGGAGTGTTGGAGAGACAGTTGCAATGGCTAGAAGTGCCAGAGACTAAACAACACAAAGAAGAGTTGGAAGCAGTGCAGATGGCACAGAGTAGAGGTCAGCAGTAGCGCAGTAGATTCAGAGGGTCAGTGTAGAGACTAGCAATAGTCGGGCTCCAGCGTTCAAGTGGTATCATACTGAACATAGTTAGTTCAGTAATTTTGGATGTTTTTCCGTTGCTGATAGAGTAGTAGCAATAGTTTGCAGTGCAATGACAGTTGACAATGGCAGTGCTAGTAGCAGCACAAACGCAGCACTTGAGAGGGAGATGTAGTACGGGTGCAGTGTTGACAGTGGCAGTGTCAGCAACAGTACAGTTACAGCAATAGCGCAGTAGTTGGTGGACAATATGTCAGACATCAACAACTCAGAGGACGATGCTTCAGAGTCAAAGAAGTATGCAGCAGCGTATATTGCTAGAGCACATTCCTCGCTAAGAGGGAGTGTTGATTTGGGGTAGCATCAGATGTGCTCTAGGCCTCAAATTTTGCAGAGAGGCTTGGGCACATAAATCCCACTCTAGTTATCACAATAGATAACGGTGGTATCTAACACGTGCTCAAATAGCTCATTGAAGAGCTTCCTCAACCAAACAAATTCACAACAGACCATACTAGTAACAATATATTTGGCCTCGGTGGTGCTTAAAGCAACTAATTTATGCTTTCTCCTGATCTAAGAAATTGAAGTAGAACCCAATGAGAAGCAACATCATAACATGCTCTTTCTATCCACCACACTGCCAGCCCAGTCAACATCATAATATCCATGTATCGCCAAATTCCCGACAATGTATCTCAGTTCATAGTTGATAGTGCCATGAAGATATTTTAAGATATTCTTAGCAACAACCCAATGTATGTGATAAGGCTCAACCATAAATTGACGAAAGTATTTACAACGAAGCATATGTCTAGATGAGAGTTTACCAAGAACATGAGCCCCCCCACAAGTTGCCTATACTCAGAAGGGTTTTCCAATTCGAGCCCAACAACACTTCCACATATCTTCTTGAAGTTGAGTTCCAACAAAGTAGACACAAACTTGCATTCCACCATCCCACATCTCTCTAGCAACTTCACAATGTATTTTCCTTTAGAAAGGAAAATCTCGCCTGAGTTTTGCCAGACCTCCAGGCCTAGGAAGTAATGCATCAGTCCTAGGTCCTTCATCTCGAACTCAGAAGTCAACTCCCTCTTGCATTGATAAATGAGAGGGTTTGCACTAGTCAAAAAGAGATTATCAACATAAAGGACCAAAATAAGAGGCATGTCCTTTTCAATCTTGAAGTGTAGATTAGGATCAACATCACTGCTCATAAATCCTAGCTTCATAAGATAACTATCAATCCTCTCATGACAAGTCCTAGCGGCTTGCTTCAACCCATAGAGGGCTTTCTTTAGTGGGCAGACATGTGTCCTTTTATCTTGTACTTCAAACCCTTGTTGTTGTTCCAAGTAGACTTCCTCCTTAAGCGAGCCATGCAAGAAAACAATTTTGACATCCATTTGTTGTAGGCTCCATCCCTGGTTGGCAGTGAGAGCAATAATAGATCAGATAGTGGTATATTGGGAAACCAGTGCAAATATTTCGTCATAGTCCACTCCTTCCTTTTAGGAGAAGCCACAATCTACGAACGTGGCCTTATATTTTTCATCACTCCCATCAGCTCGATGTTTAATTTTGTAAATCCTTTTAGAGGTGACCAAAGACTTGTCCTTGGGTCTAAGCACCACGTCCCAGACATCATTTTTCATGATCGATTCATATTCTTCATTTGTTGCATCTTTCCATACTCAGTGCTTTACAACTTCTTTGAACATGCAAGGTTAGGCTTGAACAATAGTACTCATGGCAGCCAATTACCCTTGATACCTGTTCGGCATCTTACGCTCGCGAAACGTCTCTCTTTCAGCAATATGTCTCTCAACATCTTTGAGAGTGTCATCGAGCCATAGTGGTCTTTTCCTTGAGGTAGAGGGATCACCAGGAGGTGGATCAATAGGATCCATCAGGTCATCTACATCGAGCATAGGCTCATGCATTGAAGGTTCATCTTGTTTTTAGGCAGCATCATCATCATCTAATGGGGAGATATATGGCTTTCCAAGGAAAAAATCTTCATCAAAGATGACATTGCGACTTACTTCCACATATTGTTAACTAGGTACATAGATTCTATACGCCTTTGAATTTTCACTGTAGCCGATGAATATACCTTTCTTCCCAGAAGCTTCCAACTTATTCCTTTTCTCTTTAGGCACATGAAAGTATATTAGACAACCAAAGATTCTAAAATGAGAAACATCAGGTATCTTTCCAGTGAAGACTTCCTTGGGTGCCTTGAAATCCAAAGCTTGATGTGTGCTCCTATTTTGAACATATGCAATAATGTTGGTAGCTTCTCCCCACAAGAATTTCGGTAGACCTTGATCATAGATCATGGCATAGGTGGCTTCCATAATTGTTCAATTCTTCCTTTTAGCAACACCATTCTACTCAGGAGTGTATAAAACAATTGCCTTCCTCTTAATGCCTGCCTCTTTGCAAAAGTAATTGAATTCATTTGATTCATATTCAGTCCATTGTCGGTTCTTAACATCTTGATCATTTTCCCTATGATATTTTCTACCAATGCCTTGAAAGAACATAACCATTTGAATACTTCATCCTTTCTCTTCAAGAAATAGATCCATGTTTTGTGTGAGAAGTCATCCACAAATATTGCATACAAGGTAACAGACGGGTCAGAATGGACCAATTGAAGAATATCAGTAGTCATGCTTTCACTAGAATGGAATGGTCCCTTTGTATGTTTCCCAACTGCATGACCTTGACAAACTCTTTCATGATTCATGTTAAACTCGGGCATACTTGTGAGCATATTCCTTACCCCAAGTAAGGCTTTGTAATGTAAGTGAGAAAATCTCTAGTGCCATAATTCACATTGAAGAGAAGTATCACTCGTCAAAGCTCCCAAAGGACTTCCTGCAACTTGATAGAGACCATCAACCCTAAATCCAAGAGTAAATGCATCTTTAGGGTTTATATGCCAAATATGTACCTTTCCATTAATGAATGCTACCTTGAAGCCTTTATCTTCCATCACAGAAATAAACACCATGTTCTTCTTCAAATCAGGCACATACAATATTGATTGTAGATATATGGTTTGACCTTTATTCAAGTGAAGAGTGATAGTTCCCATCCCTTTCACGGGGTAGGTGGCATTATCTCCAAGTATAATCTTTATATTAGTTTTCTTCTCAACCAAATTTGAGAGGGCTTCCTTGTATCCAGTGAAGTGCCTTGAGGCTCCACTATTAATCAACCAATGATCCAAAGTATCTAGAGGAGAGGCAATGGATAGAGCAGAAATAATATATAACTCATCTTGTGTTTCTGCAACATAATTTTCATCATACCTGGCATTTCTTTTCCTTTTGGGAGGTCAACCATTTCCATCTTGAGCAGCTGGAGCATTTATCTTTCCTTTGTTGTCATCGTCATCCCTTGGATGATTCTTCTTGTGAGGACACTCTCTAGCATAGTGGTTGAACCTGTTGCAATTGTAGCACCTTCCGTTTCTTCTTCCTTTGAATCTCTTCTTAGATCCTTGGCCCCATCTCCTTGGACCAACATTATTCTTCCTTTTCACATTAGCAGAGAAGGCAGTAGGTTCATTTCGATTGGAGGACTTATCTCTCTCCATCATCTTTGTGTCCTCTTGAGTGCAGCTAGCTAATAAATCATCAAAACTAGGTATCCCGTCATTGTTGAGAATAGTGGGGGTAAATATATCCCATGGTCTTGAAAGACCTCCAAGTGCAATGAGAGTGAGCTCCCTGTTAGCAATAAATTCTCTAATAGATAGTAGGTCATTCTTGATTTGAGTTATTCTCATGAAGTAGGATTGGATAGACTCCCCTTTATCCATCTTGATATCCTTCAACTTATTTTTGAGAAAGAGGATTTGATTTGCATCGTTCACTTTGAACATCCCAACCAACTTATCGTAGATTTTCTTAGAATTTCCCAAATTAGAAATATAGGCAACCAAATGCTTTTGAATGGATTCAATCAAAAGTTTCTTTGCTTTGACCTCACCTTTTCTATATTTCGTCTTAGCAAAAACTTGTGCATTTGAAGGAGGCTCCACCACTTTTCCCTGCACATAGTCCAACCCCTTCATCTATCCCTTGTACTAATGCATCCAACCCCTTCCGCTATGTTCCTCCCTCTCTAGAGTCCATGCAAGAAAAGGTTTAGGGTAAAATGAAAAACAAGGGTGATATGAATATCAAAAGTTATTTCACTGTCACACCCTCCTCTCCATCAGATGCACATGGTCCTCAAGCTCGTAGAAGTCATATGTAGCCCACTTTATATGACCATTGGAAGACAGGAATGAGGGAGACTGCTTGTGATTACATAACTAGATGGTGGTATGATGTTGATATCCCCTTCAATGCTTCCTGTTCACTAGATTATGAGTCTATGTTTGATGTCATATTTCTTGCTGGAAAGGGCTTCAAAGGCTCTACTATGCATGAGTTAAGGGGGTCTCTTTTGCGAAAAGAAATTTCCTCCATTGATGAGTATTTGAAAGATTTCAAAAGATCATAGGCAAAAACAGGATGTACCATCATGTCAGATGGATGGACTGATCAAAGGAACCATACCATCATAAAAATTCTTATCTTTTGCCCACAGTGAACCATGTTTCTAAAATTAGTTGATGCATCTGATAGGGTGAAAGATGCATAATTGTTGTTTCAATTGTTGGATGAGGTTGTTGAGGAGGTGGGGCTGGCTAATGTTGTTCAAGTCGTCACAGATAATGCCTATAACTATGTTCTTGTTGGTATACTGTTAAAGGAAAAACACAAAACCATCTTTTGGACCCCATGTGCTACACATTGCATAGACCTCATGCTTGAGGATATTGGCAAATTAGATTGGGTCAAGAACACTGTAGAGCATGCCAAAAGCATAACAAAATGTATCTATAATAATTCATGGATTTTGAGCCTGATGAGGAAACACACAGGGGGCAGGGATATTATTAGGTCTGTCATCACTAGATTTGCAACTCATTTTTTGACATTGCAATCTATGCTTTCCCAACATAGAAACTTCCAAAAGTTGTTTTCGAGTGATGAATGGAATGAAAACCATTGGTCTCACAAACAAGATGGCAAAGATTTGAAAAAGAAAGTTAATGAAGAAATATTTTGGAAAAAGGCAGCAGAGATTGTTAAGGTTGTTGAGCCACTGATTAAGGTGTTGTGGTTGGTGGATTGGGAAAGATTGGCTATGGGCATAATTTATGAGGCCATGGATCAAGCAAAGGAGCAAATAAAGGCAACTTACAAGGATAGAGTGGCTAAGTATGGGTCCATTTGGGCAATCATTGATGAAAGATGGAACAATCAACTGCATTGCCCTATACATGCTACTGAGTTTTTTTTTAATCCAAGGTATCATTAGAAATATATGGAGGTAGGAACTTTGACTGGGGAGGTTAGAGATGGATTGATTGACTGCATTGATCGCATGGTTCCGATAGAGAGTGATCAACTAGAGATACACCGACAGGTCACTTCTTTCAATAGAGCCACAGGTACCTTTGGCAAGAACCTAGCAAGGATTGCAAGGGAAGCAGATGAGCCAGGTAAATAGACAATTTCAATTTTCATATTCTTATTTTGTTAAATTGTTTATAATTTCAAAGTTGGATATAATTTGTTGAGCTAACTCATTACACAACTATGTTTTGTGCAGCACAATGGTGGGAGGCATTTGGTAGCCATTGTCCTTAATTGCAAAAGTTTGCAATTCATATTTTGAGTCAAACTTGCAGTGCTACTAGGTGTGAGCACTATTGGTCTGTCTTTGAGAGGATTCACACGAAGAAGAGAAATCGTTTGGATAAAAAACGGTTAAATGATCTAGTCTATGTCCAATACAACCTCCGGCTCAGACGCAACAAATTGCTGAACAATAGACCTGATTCAGATCCCATTGTGTTGGAAGATATTGATCCAACATCAGATTGGGTAGTGGAGAGTCATCCAACAGAGTTTGATTATGATGAGGATATTGCTCTTGATTAGGATTTACATACAGAGGCATTAGTTGAACAAAATGTTTAGTTGAATGCAGATCCACTTGTACTAGCCTCAGGCCCAACCCCAAGTCCTCTAGTTGTAGGTGCTCCCTCTACTCAGCGACAATGAAAGTGCGTATCTCATCTATCTCAGCGTGCAACTGTTGCACAGCCTGCTAGTGCTACCGCTTCTATAGTTGCAGTTGGAGATGATGATTAGGAGCCATGTGTTTCCCTGTTTGACTCTGATTCAGAGTCTAAGCCAGATGATGTTGGCTCCTCTAGCAGTAGCCAATAGTACTGGTGACTAGTGATGTTTCACAGTTTACTTTTGTTGTAGAGGCCCTTTCTAGCCTCCTTGGTTATGTGTTTTTGTTTTGATCTCTATATCATTATTCATGTATGTATTGGACAGTGCACTGGGTGCTGTTTTGATATAATGGATATATTCATGAGCCTACTTCGATCATATGTTGTCTTCTCTCTATATTCTAAAGCTTTGTGTTTGGAAACATGAATGAAAATCTTTAAAATTATGTTTTTTTATAAAAAAAAATCATTTAATGTATTTTTTACAATGATCGAGGCTTTGAAATCAAACCGGTCGAGTCGATATTGAGTTGGAGTTGGAGTCGAAGCCAACCTCGGTCGTTTCCGAACTAGAGTTGGAGTTTTAAAACATTGGTTGCTGCTGACTTTTGCACTGTAATGATCCTAAATAGGAAATACAAGTGATAACAACAGATATTCTATGCAACGAAATATAAAAACAAAATATTCATGAAGCACCCACAAAAAACTGCAATTGCATAACCTCTGAGCCATTTTATTATATTTCTACAAGCTAAATACAATAGGTAGTGGAATGGTGCACCTGGGCTTGTCTTAATGGATCGGCAAGACCAAACCCAGGTAGGAAAATGGCTAAGCTGAAGGCTGCCCCAACTGTTGCACCAATTTGCACTGTGCTGCCAAGAAAACTGTTGCACTACTGAACTTCAAATGGCTGGAAAGTGCACTAAAACTGCCCAGACATTTATATTCTTTCAACCCTAGACTCCTTGGTCAAAACCCAAAAAAACCTAGAAGGGAATTTGGTTGGTTTTGACTTTTGTTTTTTGACCCCCTTAGAGCCTCACACCAGCTATGGCTACCAAATTCAACCTGCTAGAAACTGCCTGCAAATCCCTTTGCAAACTCCTCCAAAATGTTGGGTTCACCCCTTCTATCCAACTCCTAACTTCCCAGATGAACTCTTGGCTTGGATCAAGTACTCCCAAACACCACGAAATTCTGTTAAGTGACCTTTGCACTATCCCTTAAAATTGTGAATTGCTGGTATGCCGACTTAGCTAGCTGAAAACTCCAGCGAAAATTCCTACAAAATGTTGCTACCTTATCTCCTTGACCTCCTGACAAGCAATGAGATACCTACTAGTCTCCAACTCCCTCTCTGTGATTCTTGGTTGCCCAGAAATACACACTTCTTTCTCTGCACTGGTTACTGATGTGTGTTGCTGTCTCGGAACTCCTAAAAACTCCTGTAGAACAACTTCCCTAGGGCGGGCATGGATGGTCCCCAGAAGTAAAGGTTAAATCTCCCACATGAGACTTGTGGCTAAACAATCGGTAGACTTGCTACAACAAAGCATATAGATGAGTGTTTGTTTGCAAATGTCAAAGATAATCCAAAATGAGAGTTTATCTCTCCTTATATCTCCTTGGGCCTCCTTAGCTCCATGTGGGCCCCTCCATCCACCCATTCGATTTCCCTGCAAGCATATCGAATGGCTAGTTCGAATTCCTCATGTCAATGGCTACCAAATTCCACTAACTGCTAAATAAAGTCGAATTAGCCCCAAAGTCCCTAAGTCTAAGTGTGGGGCCCTCTTCCTAAGTAAAAAATGTGCCAAAATTGTGTAGCTACACCCTGTTACTAATGTTTTTGGGAAGGGACATGATAGTCCTCCCCTACCAAATGTTGCTTTCCCTAAAGCAACCTCAAAGCTGGGTGCTCCAATATGTGCTTACCTTCCCAAGAGGCATCCTCATCTGGCAAGTTCTTCCAGGGTACTAAGAACTCCCTGATGGTCCCGCTCCTCAGTCTCCTCTCTCTGCTCTCCAAAATGGCCTCTGGTTCCAACACCAAGTGGCCCTCATCATCTAGTGGGGGTAGATTTGCTGCACCTGTCACCTGTTGTCCCAACACCTTCTTAATGCATGAGACATGAAAAACATTGTGGATCCTACTCCCCTGAGGCAACTCCAACTCATAAGCCCCCTCCCCGACTCATCAGATCACCCGGTAGTGCCCATAGAAGCATAGTTGTAGCTTCTTGGCCCCTTTCTGTTTCAGCGTGGACTGCCTGTAAGGTTGCAGCCAAGTCCCCCTCCTCAAAGTGTCTCTTTGTCCTATGCCGGTCTATGTAAAGTTTTCGCTGATTTTTGGCTATCACCAAATTATCCTTGAGAGCCTTGAGGATATCTTGGCTCTCTTGGACCTAGTCCTTGGCCTTTGGTGCCCAATTGTCTCCAAAAACAATATTATCAAAAGGCAATGCATCATATCCATAAAGGGCACGGAAATGAGTCATATGGATGGACATGTGGTGTGTGGTGTTGTAGCATTACTCGCCCAGATGCAACCACCTAACCCACGTCCTTTGCTGACCTGTCACATAGTTCCTCAGGTACCCCTTCAACCACTAATTAATTCTCTCCATTTGGCCATCTGTCTGAGGGTGATAATTGGTGCTAGGAGTGAACTCTGTCCCAACCAACCTGAAGAGTTCCTGCCAAAAGCCTCCCATGAATCTGTTGTCCCTGTCGCTCACTATGTTCTTGGGGAGCCTATGCAATCTGTAAATCTCCCGAAAGAACAACTCGGCAACCTGTGCAGTCCTGTACCTGGTGGGGATGGTGAGGAAGTGGGAAAATTTGGTCAATCTGTCAACCACTACGTATATGTAATCTTTCTCCTATACTACAGGGAGCTCCGTGATGAAGTCCATCGAAATACTTTCCTATTTCCCCTCCAGAATGGAAAGTGGTTGTAGTAATCCTGCGGGGTGGGTCGGGTACCCCTTGTTTCTCTAACAAGCCTAGCACTCTTGTACGTGCTGCAACACGTCCTCCTTGAGGCCTTTCCACGTGAATCTCTCTCGAACAACCATATAAGTTCCGGACAATGGTGAATCATGGGCTGCATGGAGTACCCTCTCCCTCAACTACGAGTTGGGCACTATGTAAATGCGCCCTTTGTAATCGATGACCTCATTCATCACATGGTAATGCTCATTTGTGTGTGTACCCACCAATACCTCGCGTGCCCTCCTGTCTTTGTAGTACTCCACCAACAACTGAGCCTTCCAATCATGGCAGATGCTCATGAGAGATAACCGAGCTGGTCTTCGAGATAGAGCATCGACCACCACATTGTGCTTTCCCCGCACATACTCTATATCGAAGTCGTAGGCCTGCACCTTGCAGACCCATCGCTGCTGCCTGTCATTGAGGCCCTGTTGCCCCATGAAATGTTGAAGACTATTGTCATTAGTCTTCACTCAGAACCGATTGCCCACCAAGTACTGGCGGAACTTGGTCAATGCATGCATAATGGTCAGCGTTTCCTTGTCAGATGTGGAATATGACAACTCATGTGGTAGGAGCTTTCGACTCTCGAAAGCTATGGGGTACCCCTCCTATGACAATACTACAACTCCTAGCTCAGATGCATCACACTCCACTGTGAATGGCTGGGAAAAGTCCAGAAGTACCAAAACAGGGCAACTGCTCATCACCTCCTTGAGGCGATCGAAGGCGACTTGTGCTCCATCATTCCATGCGAAGGCCCCCTTCTTGGTCAAGTCGGACAAAGGCATTGCTAGCTGCGAGAATCCTTTGACAAACTTCCTGTAGTAGGTGAAAATACCCAAGAAGCCCCTCAGGGTAGTCACGTCTTAGGGTACTGGCCAATCTCAGATGGCCTGAATCTTCTCCTTGTGGACCTTCACCCCATCTGCTCCAATGATATGCCCTAGGTAGAGCATCTCTGTCAACCCAAACTTGCACTTGGAGAGCTTGGCATAAAACTGTTGCTCCTCCAAAATGCGCAATACCTCCTCTAAGTGTTGGAGGTGTTCCTCCTATGTGCGGCTGTAGATCAGAATGTCATCGAAGAACACTAACATGAACCTCCTCTACTCTCCCTGGAAGACATGGTTCATGCATGACTGGAATGTGGCCGGAGCGTTGGTCAGCCCAAATGGCATGACGAGAAACTCAAAGTGCCCATAGCGGCACCGAAACGTTTTCTTAGGGATATCTTGATCTCTCACCCAGATCTGGTGGTACCCTGAACGTAGATCAATCTTAGAGAAGTAATTGGTTCCTCTAAGCTCATCCATCAACTCGTCAATGCGAGGAATAGGGTACTGGTTCTTCAGAGTCATCTGGTTGAGGGCTTGGTAGTCAATGCACATCCGAAGGGTTCCATCCTTCTTCTTCACCAGCACCACTGAAGAAGCGAAAGGACTAGAACTTGGCCTAATATGGCCCATTGCAAGCAACTCCTGGATGACTTTCTCTATCTCGTCGTTTTAGGCTTTGGGATGCTTGTAAGGAGTAGTGATCACTGCCTATACACCTGGCTCCAACTCAATGGTGTGCTCAAATCCTCTGTTTGGTGGCTACCCTTGTGGAATGTCCCCAAACACTACTGCATACTTGTCTAGCAACACCTGTATGTCTGTTGGTGGTGGCTGCGCCTATCCCCTAGCCTCTAAGATCCTCAGCTCAACTGCCCATGCAATGTCCCCATTGCGTAAGTTTGCCTCCATCTTATGGGCTGAAACTGTCTGAGGTGGATAAGTCTGCATGCCTCTGAAGACTACCAGTTTGTCATCTGGCTCAATGAACTGCATCTCTGGTTTCCTCCAGTCCATCATGACTCACCCAAGGGAATACATCCACTGGGCACCCATCACCACGTTGGTGTCTGGCACATCGACCACAAAGAAGTGGTCCGTCATCGAGTAGTTCCCCATAACTATTGTCAAGGAGGGCGTTGGTCGAGACTGAAATGGGGGCATGATGGCGGCCTTAAAGTCGAGACTGAAATGGGGGCTTGATGGCGGCCCGTTGGTCGAGACTGAAATGGGGGACATATCTAGTGCACTGGATGGTACGGTCACCCGGTACTAGGATGGAGAAGACCTTGAACTTAGTTGTGGTGAGGTCCCTCCTCTGGACCAACTGGGCATCTATGAAATTGTGGGTGGCCCCATTGTCAACTAGAATTGACACCCTCTGCCCCTATACAGTGCCTCTGATCTTTAGTGTCAAAAATTTAGGAATCATGCATAAAGAAGCAAGAACTCCTCCTATTGGGGCAAGAGATGCCCCTCCTTGTGGAGGTGGTGGTGGTGACCCTTTGTCTATCGGACTCTCTCCATCTATCCCACCACAATCCTGCTCCACCTCATCTTCCTCGTCACTGTCAGAAAAGACCTCAATGTAGTGTGCTCTACTTTCAGTGCACCGATGGCCAGGTGCCCAGGGCTCTCTGCATGTGAAGCACAACTTCCTCCTCTGGAGGTCCTTCCATGTCTCCTCATTTAATTGCCCCTTCCCCTGTGTGGTCCTCTGCAGTGGGGGTCTAGTCTCATGCCCCTTCTGTGGGAAAGGGGTCCGTGTAGGAAACTATGCTCTAGTCTTGGGGATGGCCCCCCGTAGATATTTGGCACACAAGACTGATTCCTGCAGTGTGGAGGGTCTGCGTGACTTCACCAATCCATGTAGGGGCTCAAGCAAGCCCTCAATGAAGGTATACACCCTCCTTGCCTCGGATAGATCTGGGACCATCACTGACAACCATAGAAAATTTGAAAAGTATTGCTTTAGGTTGTCTATTTGGCACAGTTGGGTTAGCTCTGTAAAATAAGCCTCTAGATCCCTCTGATCAAATCGCTCCACCACCCTCCTGGTGAAGTCCTAATAAGAAACTATGTGGGCATGCCCTAGGGTGGTCAAGCCATGAAACCACCAATTGTGGAGTTCCCTCTCCATGTGCAGCATGGACATCTTAATGGCTCTGCTCTGTCATCTAGTTGAGTTGGAAGTAGGTGTCCATCTTCTCAACCCAAGTCCTGGTCGTGCACTTGGTAGTGCCATCAAAAGTAGGGAAACACATCCTCCCTATGGTTCTTTGCAGCTCGTAGTTTTGGGTCCTTTGTCCTTCGTGCCCCTTGTTCTTCTCACTCTGCTTGAGCTTGTAGTAATCTCTGAAGGAGAGGGCTTCTTTGAAGTCTTCATCCATAGACTGCCACTCTCTGAAGTAATCTCCCATCTGAGGACGGTCTTCCTCCCTTGTAGGCTCAATTTGTGCCACTGGCACGAAGGAAGGTAGTGTAGCCTGAGTCGACACACTGACTGAAGGGCGCTGCGCTACTGGTGAGGGGTGATCGAATGGCTGTGAGGCCCCAGAAGTTTCCCCACATAGAAACCCTCTAGGTGTGGTCCTCTCTCCATTCTGTTACTTGATCTGCTGCAGCATGTCTTTCTGCCCCTTGGTCAAGTCACTGAAGCCCCTCAGGAGGCTGTCGAAAATCATCTTCTCCTTGATCTTCGGCTCTGTCATTTCCTCCTCTCTTGCTACTGCTTTCCTCCATCCTCCATGTCTGGAGTAATATCTAACTCCGTTTCTTTGCTCTTGTATCTCTGTCTACGGTAGGTGATGTTTTGCTGGTCCCCTTCTCTCATAAGAGACAATCCCCGCAACTGAGCCAAGAACTAGGCTCTGATACCACTGTAATGATCCTAGATAGGAAATACAAGTGATAACAACAAATATTCTTTGTTGAAAAATATAAAAATGAAATATTCATCAAGCACCCACATAAAAACTGCAATTGAAGAACTTCTGAGCCATTTTATTATATTTCTGCAAGTTGAATACAATAGGTAGTGGAATGGTGCACCTGGGCTTGTCTCAATGGACAAGCAAGACCAAACCCAAGTAGGTAAATCGCTGATCTGAAGGCTGCCCAGCTATTGCACCAATCTGCACTGTGCTACTGAGAAAACTATTGCACTGTTGAACTTCGAATGGCTAGAAGGTGCACTAAAACCGACCATAAATTTATATGTTTTTAACCCTAGATTCCTTGGCCAAAACCCAGAAAAACCCAAAAGGTAATATGGCTGGCTTTGACTTTTGTCTTTCGACCCCCTTGGAGCCTCACCCTAGCTATGGCTACCAAATTCGACCTGCTGGAAACTGCTTGCAAATCCCTTTGAAAACTCCTCCAAAATGCTGGGTTCACCCTTGCTATCTAACTCCTAACTTTCCGGATGAGCTCTTGGCTCGGATCAATTGCTCCCAAATGCCACGAAATTCTACTGAGTGACCTCTACGATGTGAATTACTGATATGCTGGCTCAGCTAGCTGAAAACTCCAACAAAAATGCCTTCACAATGCTGCCACCTCAGCTCCCAGACCTCCCAGCAAGCAATGAGATCCGTGTTGGTCTCCAACTCCCTCTGTGTGATTCCTAGCTGTCTAGAAATACACACTTCCCTCTCTGTGCTAGTTATTGATGTGTGTTGCTACCCCGAAACTCCTGAAAATTCTTGTAGAACAATCTCTCTAGGGCAGGCACGGATGGTCCCCCGATGTAGAGGTTGAATCTCCCGTGTGAGAGACACATGGCTAAATAACCAATAGACTTGCTAAACAGCAAAGCATACAGATGAGTGTTTGTTTGCAAATGTCAAAGATAATCCAAAATGAGAGTTGATCTCTCCTTATATCTCTTTGGGCCTCCTTAGCCCCATGTGGGCCCCTCCATCCACCCATTTGATTTCCCTCCAAGCATATCAAATGGCTAGTTCGAATTCCTCATGTGGGTGGCCCCCACATTCCACTAACTACTAAATAACGTCGAATTAGCCCCAAAGTCCCTAAGTCGAAATGTGGGGCCCTCTTCCTAAGTCAAAAATGTACCAAAATTTTGTAGCTGCACCCTATTACTAATGTTTTTGGGAAGGGACATGACATGCACTGTGTTGTTTGCACTGCAGCCAACCTTGCTCTCCGTTGATCAGGTCCTAGTCTCGGGCTACTGCATCTGTCTCTCCAAACAATCCACTGCATCATCTGAAAGCAAGTCCATCTCGCGACTACTAAATCTTGTGCTCCCGTAGCAAGTAATTGATCCAAGAGGTGGACTCCTCAACAATCTTGCCCACAGTAATCCTCCCGACTACAGCTCATATCACCCAATTTCTCTCCTAGAGATGCATGGGCACTCATGGAAAACTCATCTTCGTCAATCTTTACTGGAGCAGACTTAGGATCATGTCTCTCATCTAGGATCATGTTTCTCATCCTTATCCTTTTGCTTCAAAGGACACTAGGATGCAAAGTGGCCCCTCTCGCCACATCTAAAACATTTCACCTTCAAAATGTCCTTCTGTTTTTGCTTTTGTTGTCCCTTTGATGCTAGAGTTGGGTTCTCCTCCTCCTTCCTTGTCTTCGTGCCATTCCCACTGCTGCCTTTGAGATTGACCTTTACCAGATCCCTCCTTAATTCTTCCTGTTGAAGATCTGCCCACATCTCCTCCCATGAAGGTAGCCTTTCCCTGCCCGATATGCTTTGAACGAAGACTTTCCATTCATCCGAGACTCCATTTAGGTCCGTCCTTACCATCGTGGTAGACTGAGAAGTAGACCCCCCTGTAGCAAGCTTGTCTCTGGTGTCTTGAAGACGCTGAAGATAGGAGTTAAATCCTTCCTTTTGCATCAATGTTTGCTGCAACTTTTGTTCTAGGTACATCTTTCGCTATTCAGAAGAGCCTTCATACAGTGAAGACAATGCTTCCCACATCTCTCGGGTTGTAACTTTGCACTTCAAGTGTGAGACCACATGATCTCGAACTCCATCGAGTATGGACCTCTTTTCCTTCCCCTACTCGGCCTTGTACTTATTCTTTTGATCATTGTCGGCAGGAACAACCACAACACTCTTGACATAGGCTTTGAGATCGTATTCCTCTAGAACAGCTAAGATTCTGGTCTTCCATATGACATAGTTGGAAGCTCCTTCCAACCTGTCCTGATCTCTGAGCCCATTCAATGCCATCTCAACAATTTTTCAAACTAACTGCTCTAGTCACTGCTCAACACTCTTGCCCGACAAATGAGAAATTCGACCATTTTGGCAAAAATTTATCTGAGGAGAAAATTCCCCTTCTATGTGTCTTTGCTTTTTTCCAACGGATTTCTACCCCGGCATAGACTACGCCCTTCAAGCACTGCGCTGAGGCTCTGCGTCACTCTCTCTGCCTCTACAAACTCACGAACTGGAAATCGTACCTCTGTCGACTCTCTCAAAGAGAGATTTCTTTGGAATCTTGGCTTCTCGGCAAGGACTGGGCAATCCCTTCAAGGGGATTCGAATTGCTGCCAAGTGCAACTTTTGGCCTCTCTTCTCAGCATTGGATCTGCTCTTCTTGTTTCAAAATCAATGCTCTGATACCATGTGAAAATTCCTATCCTTGAGGAACCCCTACTGTAGCAAAACCAAATTTACTTCTCCTACTTGATTTTAATATACATCATCAAGTTATTTTCTGAAGACTAAAGCATATTACTTCTGCAACCTACACTACTTTAAATTTGATTACATGGAATAGAAAACTGAGCAAAGAACAAGATACATAGGATAGTTATTTTTGGACAAAATATTCCCTGGAAAAATGCAATGCGGGGAAATTGGTGCAGCAGCTCTGAGGGTTTTCTATTATTAAGCAGTAATTCTGAATACAAACATTGGATTCCCTCCCAGCAATCCAGCGACAGAGAAAATACAATTGCGGAAAACTGAGTGAGTTTTACCTCACTTCACCTGGTAGATTTTGGTTGATCCGACAACAAAACTGGCTAACCCCAGTTATCTCTGCGTTATCCCTGCGTCAATCCTGCATTGTCTCTTCTGCCTACTATGTCAACCTTCACGACTGTTCTGACAGTTCCGGCTTTTTGCGTGGAGGGAAGCTTCTGCTTCTACACTGGCTCTTCTGGCTTTGCGTCAGGCCTGCGTGGGCCCAGATTGTTCTAGATTGGCCCAGCGTCAGTCCTTCTAGCTGTTGCGCTGCCTCCACTAGCTTCTCTCCACCTCTCTGTCATTACTCCTAAACTATCCCTACCCGTCTGCTGTAGAATGATGACTCAGTTCGAAATGTCAGCTTCCTAGCCCTAAAAGTCGAACTTCAGATCAATTTGTTATCTCTGTGTGTATTTCTAAATGAACCCCAAGCCTCTTTCTTATACTTTTCTCGTTGAGACTTCAATAGCCAAGATTAAGTCTCTAATCAACGGCTAAGATTAAAACATGACTTGATCCACCTTCTAGATCATTCTCACTCATATTTTGATTAATACCCATTAATATTTTAATTTTCCTAAGTTTAGACTTAGGAACCCAATTAAAAATATTAATTATTTTAATAAAATACAATCCGGGTGGAATTTCACTAAACGGTTTCTGGGTTCTTTAGAAATCATGAGCCTTAGCCTCTGCCAATTTTCATGGCTAGAGCACATCCGGTGCTACCAAAAACTAACACTGTGTCAGCCTCAAAAGGATTTACATCAGCACAACTGGGAAACGTCTTGCCTTCTGGAGCAGTTTCCAACCTTCTCGGCTTAGAAATGTGAGCTCCTCTACCAAAATCAGACTTCTGCTCTACATGACTGTGTTGTCTCTGCGTGAGCCCTTCTGGCTCAGCGTCAAGCTCTGCGTGGGCCCTTCTAGCCTAGTGTCAACCCTTCTGGTGTCTCTTTGCCTCTCTCTGCAGCTTATCCCGTGTCTTGGGGAAGATACTCCAACCCAACTATCCCTGCCCCTCACTACAATAGCCCACTATCAAAAATCTCTTGGAAGTTCCTCTGCTCTGCTTAAAAAAATTGAACTTCTGAACTCTCTCTTTATCTTTCCAAGTGACCCTCAAGCTTCCTTAAATAATCAACGGAAAAGATCATTTATGCTTGATCCTTCTTCTTCTAGAAGTTACACCCACAATTTATATTAATATCCTTTAATTATTTTATTTTCGTAAGTTTAGACTTAGGGTCCCATTAAAAATAATTATTTATTTTAACAAAACTATTTCTGGATGGAATTTCACAAAACGCTTTCTGGGTTCTTTGGAATACATGTGCCTAACCGACCCTACAAAATTTGAGACTTAGAGCACTTCTGATGCTACTAGAAATCAACACACCCTCTTAGCGAGGAATGTGTTCTAGTAATGCCTTCAATCTGAAGCATCACACTGACTTCATAACATCATCCTCTGCATTGCCAATGTCTAACATGTTGTCCACCAACCACTGTGCAGATGATGCATTTGTACTGCTACTGACCCTGCCACTGTCAATACAACATTCGTACTACAACTCCCTTTGAAATTATGCATTCTTGTTGCTACGGGCACTGCCACTGCCAACTGCCACTGCATTGCAAATTGTTGTTGCTACTCCATCAGCAACGGAAAAACATTTGAAATCATTGAATTAACTGTGTTTAGTATGATGCCATGTGAATGCTAGAGCTTGACTACTACTAGTCTCTGCACTGACCCTCTAAATCCACGACATTGTTGTTGACTACTACTCTGTGCCATCTACACTACTGCCAACTTTGCTCCGCGTTGTTCAGTCTATAGCGCTCCTAGCCTCTTCAATTGTCCCTCCGACACTCCTCGACACCATCTGACACTAGTCCATCCTACTACTCCTGATCTGGGCTCCCGTAGCAAGGAATTGATCCAAGAGGTGGGCTCCTCAATGATCCTGCCCATATGTAGTTCTTTCGAACTACAACTCCAAATCGGCCTAGCTCCCTCCTGGAGGTATCTCGGCTGTGATGACGAACTCCTCCTCGATCTTCGCGGGCATAGCCTTCGAATCGTGTTTCTCATCTTTTTCCTTCTTTATGAGAGGACACTAAGTTGCGTAGTGACCCATCTCACCACACCTGAAGCACTTGATCTTCGGGACGTCCTTCTTACATCTCTGTTACTCCTGCTGCCCCTTTGATGCGAGGGCTCCATTATCCTGCTCCTCCTTGGGCTTCGACCCACTACTGCCGCTTCTGTCAAGCTTATACTTCACTAAGTCTCTCTCCTTAGCTCTTGTTGCTTGAGAGTTGCCCACATCTCATCCCAATTCGACAAATTTGCCTTGCCTCGGATGCTTTGGACACAGACTTGCCACTCATCTGAGATTGAATTGAGGGCCAATCTAACCAACTCTGAGTCTTGAGGTGGAGATCCCACAACAAGTAACTTATCACGGGTCTCCTGAAGCTTCGTGAGGAATGGATCCACATGCTCCCCCTTCTACATCTGAGTAGATCTTGGCTTCTGCTCCAAGTACATCTTCCGCTGCTCGGACGATCTTTGATATAGTGTAGACAATGCCTCCCACATCTCCTTAGCAGTTAATGCGGGGACGATTGGGATTGAACCCACTCAGCCCACATGGGTCGGCCCCCACTGGGCGGCCCCATGAATGAACCATTAACCCATACAATGCGCTACACCATAAATACACCAACCCACATGTAACGCAACATGTACAAGCCACGCGCCAAAAAATGGTTAATGCGCCAGCTTTTGTTACGGGAGTTATGGGGCGGGCCGCCCAATACGGGCCCGACCCCAAATACATTTCGGTTTAAACCTTCAAACTTTAATGTGTTGAAAAAAGGGAGAGGCAGGGTTTGACCACCCGACCCCTCCTCAACAAACTGCTAGACTTTACCATCACGCTAACCAGGTTTCTTGTAAACTCCGCTAACAAACTTATATAAACCTCATTTTTCAGTGCACCCAGGCAGATGGAGGAACCAGGAGAGGGCACGGAAAACAAGGCAAAGTTAATTATTAATTAATTTTTATGTAGGTGGAACCATGACTAAGCAAAATTTCCAGGAGGGTGAAATTTTTGCAGTGTCCAAATTGGACAAACTTTATGTCAATCTTACACCTCTCGACGACACGAACTCAATGGCATAGTCAGCTTCCTGCTCTGAGTAGCTGATTTGTAGAGGACCCAGAGGAGGGAATCTAAAATATTCCTTGAGCCCCAGATTCTCATTTTCTCATAATTTAGAAATTTGATAGTCGATTTTGCATTATTCGACGCCACAAATCTGATGGTGTGTTTATATTTTCCATTTTTTCATTCTATTTTTTGGCCACTTTTCTAAGTGGAGTGCAGGTGTCAACATTCATAAGCGAGCTGTGATTTCCATGCAATTCGATGTTGTGAGATCGATGGTACGAACAACTTCAACGACTTGACATCCTTTTCTTCAGATGGCCCCTGGATGTGAGGTATATGTAGCGTTTTCATGTACTTCTTTTGCTATTCATTGTGCTGCATAGATCCCCATTTGATGTTTGATGTGGGATCTTGTTTTCTTACTTGTCGCATGAATTCTTGCTTGATGTGATGCGGAATCAGCTGTGTGATTTACTTGTTGTCATGATTCATCATGTTGTGTTTTGAGATCCCTTTGATGTATGTTGATGGGATACTCATGTTGTCTTCATGTATGTTTTCATGGAGATCCCTTTTATGCCATGTTGGCAGGCTGCTCATGATCATCATGCATGAGTTTATGTCATACTGATAGGAGTCTTTTGACTAAGAGTTCCTGTAGCTGAACATCTCTTGGAGCCACTCCTGCATGAGGGCATTTTCCTTGTATGATAGCGACATCACCTCTTATGTACATCATCACTATTGACAGCACTTAATGCAGTGGCCTACACCATTTGACACCGGGGCCTAGAGACATAGTCCCTCCTAGATGAACTCCTTTATCAACGGCTTATGTTTTCATGTGTTGATGAATTTCATGTTCCTCTTCTTTACAACATGTAGATGTATTCATTTATGTTCTTT
>APFE030617441.1:0-12925 GCA_000404065.3 Pinus taeda | reverse complement strand
TGCAAATATTTATATTCAATCACAATTTTAATTAGTTCCAAATAATTGATTCTAACCAATATTCTTAAAATTATCTTAAAAAATTAAAATCAATTATTCACTAAAAAACATGAAAATACTTTTTTTCCAGAAAATAAAGAAATTTAGAGAACAAAACATCTGAAAACACCTTTCCTTGTTTAATGCGTATGTTTTTTAACAAGGGACAAATTCGTGGCGCAGTGTAGAAAACGACCACATTCAGATTTAGTTTCCCTCCGATTGAGATGGTAATGACACGTTATTGATTCATTATGATGTCAGAAAATATTCCACCGCTATATGGGACCACTGCGTAGCACGAGGAGGATCAAAGGACCATTATCCGTCATTGTTACGATGTCAGAAAATATTTCAACCGTCTTCGTGAAATATTTACTTCGTTAGAAAGATGCTTTCCAAGAACTTATCATTGTTAAACTTTTTCAAGGAACATTATGCAACATAGATACATGTTTAGTGTTTAAATTTATCATAAAATTTTAATTGAAGAATGAATCGATAATAAAATTATATTAAGGGTGGTTTCTTACATAATGCAGTTATAAATTTTTAAAATAAAAGGTTTCCATGAGGTTAAATTAAATTATATATTTTCTAAGATTTAAATTACACTTAAAAAATATGGCTTAAATTAAATTATTTTATTTTCTAAAATTAATTAGTTTTTTTTTTTTTAATTATGTTTTTCAATAATAATATTTTTCAATTTATTTAATTTTATAATTTATTAAATTTTTAATTTAATCTTATTAATAAAATCTATATTTAAATAATAATTAGGTATATATTTTAAATTAATTTTTACTAATTTAATTAAAAGTTAGGATTTTTAATTAAATAGTTATAATTTATTATATATAAATTTGTGGGGCATTTCAATGGTGACCTACTTCTTATGAAGTATTATGTAAATCATGAGATTTAAGGTTCACATTTATGTGTGGGTCAAGCCAACTAAGAAATAGTATTATATATCACTTTAAAAAAGTGATAGAGTAAAATCATAAGGTTCAAGGTTCAAATCCCCCTGTGGGTTAAGCCAACAAAGAAATAGTATTATATATTGCTTTTAAAAAGTGATATACTAGTATATAGTTCAAGTACATCTAATGGTTAAGAGCACGCCACAAGCTCAAATCCTAAGGTATATTGGCTATCAATATGTAATATAATCCAACAACATGGCCAATAATGTAATCTTACAATGGGTATTAAAAGTGTGAAGTAAATAGTGAAGCCAAACAAGAAATAGTATTATATATTGCTTCTAAAAAGTGATATACTACTATATAGTTTGAGTAGATCTAATGGTTAAGAGCATGACACAAGTTCAAATCCCAAGGTAAAATGACTATCAATATGTAACATAATTCAACAACATGGCTAATAATGTAATCCTATAATGGGTATTAAAAGTGTGAAGTAAATAGTGATGCATTTGGTCTTGATTTTGGCATCAAGAAAACCCAACAAAGATCATTTTTCACTAAAATTTCCACTAAGATTATTTTTTTGTTGAAATATGCATGCAAAAAAATATTCTTATAAATAATCACAATATAACTTGTAATAAAGTTATAATTTTGTTAATTTCTTTTCTTTTCTAATCTAGGAAATGTGATAAGTATTATGGGTTACTAGTTTTGATGATTATCATGGATTGAATTTTATTTGCAATTAGATCCATTTAATTTATATGACTTCGCTAGTTTGTTAATTTGTGTTAATATTTTCTTTTAACTTAAATTGAAAATAAACTCCAAAATAGATATGCCTATAATTTACTAATCCTAAGAGTATATATTTCGTAGTTATAATTTAATTATTAAGTTGATGGCATATATTTAAACCCCATGGAATATGTTTGAACATTCATAGTAATATTGACATATTTCACCACTAAGATTTTCCACTAAGATTTTTTGTTGTTGTTCAAATATGGATGAAAAAAATATTATTTATAAACAATCACAATATAGTTTGTAATAATGTAATAATTTAGTTAATTTCCATGTTTTTTTAAACTATGGAATGTGATAGGAATATTGGGGTAACCATTTTGATGGTTATCATGGATTGAATTTTATTTGTAGTTCGATCTATTTAATTTATATGGTTTCCCTAGTTTGTCTTAATTTAATGTTAATATTTTCCGTTAACTTAAATTGAAAATAAAATTGAAAATATATATGCCTATAATTATGCTAATCATAAGAATAGATCATTCATAGTTATAATTTAATTATTAGGTTCATCGTCGGTATTTAAACCCTGTGAAATATGTTGGAATATTCATGGTAATATTGACATATCAATGATAAGATTTATTTTCATGTTAAATATACTCTATTAATTAAATTCTCACATTAATTAATTTAAGAAGATGGCATATCAACACATCATATTGGGCATGTGGTATTTCTAAGCCATGGTAATGTAATGATGCAGGAGCATCAAGGGAAATTTTTTCTTGTAAGTATGTTAGAAAAGGGGGTGTAACAATTTTTAATATTTTATTTAATTAATTTGTTATTTTAAATAAAATAGGAGAAAATGAGGATTTTGTAACTATCCTTTTATTAATAAGAGGATATGAGAGAATTTGGGTAGTTATGGATATAAACAGATAAGATTCTAGATGATAGGATTTGTTGAGATATTTTAGTGGTATTGAGACATTAAGGGGATTGAGCATTAAATTAGATTATTTTTAAAATTGTATAAATAGGAGGGGGTTTTGAGAGAAAAATACATTGAGATTGTGAGTGAGTGTGAGATTGAGAGTAGGCTTGAACAACAAGGCTGTAAGCCTTCAACAATTGTAAAGGGCCACAGAAATGAAATATCTAGCCAGCAAAATTTTTTCGATCTGCATAATCAATGTCAACTGCACTGGATTGAGTATGAATAAATGGTGAATTATTATTGTTAATGTGTTGGTCTGCGGTCCAATGATAAAAGGCAACATATTATGTGAATCAAGTTATTGAAGCTGTATACAGGTGAAACTGAAATCAATATATTTGAAATTGTATGAATTTACAATACAGAATGGTTGTCTGCGCAGTGGTATGGAGTGGCATCGATTATATGAGTCGACATTGATAGAACTATGCTTTGGCCTGTTTTAAATTAAATGGATCTTATTTATGTCTGACATTAAAATTAATGAATTTGGTGGTGATTTAATCTATGTTGAAAGCGCAGCTTTTGAATTCATTTACTCCGTAATGTTGGATTGATTGAAAAGAAGTGGAATTGTGTTATATATAGCGTGGAATCCAATTGAGAGTATGGAAATCGACTTTTATGGATCTGCTGGAACTGTTGAGGGAACAAAATGGAATGCAGAGACCGAGTGGGAATTATTTGTTTGTTAAAATTGACATTGATCTATGAAAGAGTATGTTTGCAGGAGAGACTGTCAGCGCTGGAGAATTATTTGCAGAAGTGACCGTATTGAATTTAGGAACAATCAACGCTGAACATAAGTTTGGAAAAACTCGTTGAAATCCAGCGTTGAGGAAATGGTGACATTGTAATAATCATTAAGAATTCATTCAGGAATTGCAAGACATAAATCGTGGAGCAGAACGTTAAAAACCGGATGCATAAGTAGTGAAGGTTGCGTAGACCAGATTATTCATTGTGGAGGTAAGTTAAATGATCAGATTGTTGGTTTAGTACAAACTTTGGATTGAAACCGCTGATATTAAAAACCGTATGAGCTAGCATCATTTCTAATTCAAATGAATAAATTGAAGATGTGAGAGACTACGTTGGAATCAGTTTATTGCAGTGGAAGCATTGTGGAAGGTATGTAATTGAAGAGCAGATTTTTCCTATTGAGCAAAATGTTTATGCAAACTGCCATAAGTTTGGTAAGTGGAATTGGAAGGGCGCACTTATATATATATATATATATAATTGATATTTGGTTGACTATACTGAAAGGTTGAAGTTACATAGTCTTGTGCAGGCCCAAACATCATTAAAATGGTGATGTTAGTGAGTCAGAATCAGTCAATTAATTTCAAATTGAGTATTACAATATGGGTGCTTTGTTTCATTGAATCTGGCCATATATGAATGAATCTATATGAATGGGTGCATGTGTAAGATTTGGTTCAATAATGTTAAGTTGTTGAAAAAAACCCAAGGGCACATTTGTTGTTGATTTTGATTGTATTAAAAATTCCATGTTAATGTGAGGATGGAAATGATGTGATCAGATTTTCTAAATCTGATATAGGTGAGGATTTGAATGTTATCTTAAAAGATGCATGTAAATCCAAGCTTTGGTTGGAATTTAATCAATGGGTTTTTTTTGAGAAGATGGTTTCATAGTCATGGTTTTAGAACCATAAAATCATAAATGGGTAAGATAGCTTCCGAAAATGAAAAGAGCTTTAAATGGTCCAGATTGGAATCTTTTAGTTTGAAAATGATTGCAATGTATGCACAACATAGTGAAGATGCTAGTTATTGCAGGCTAACCCTGCGTCATGTAAGAAGAACTATGGTCCAAATAACAGGATTCCCACTAATAATATTGGTGGGTGAATCTTCATCGATAAACATATTTTTATATATAATTTACACCATAATAATAATAATAATATATTTAGTTAACTTTTACAAAGAATTTTAAGTGGTATAACTGCAATATGTATAATGGGGTTAGATTGTTTGATTCTTATCATAGAGTGATGGCTATAGCAATTTTCAATCCATTTAATTACATGGTCACAATAGTATCAATTTGAAATAGAATTACATGCCTGGATGTCTCTCAGTGATATCTCCATTTCAAATAATTAGATCAAAATAGAACTAAGATGTATTAGTTGTAGGATGGTAATTGGCCCTAGTTTTTAAGTGGCTTACAACATGCAAAAAATCATTATACTACATCTTTATTCCACACATAGTATTCTCTTATATCTAGGTTTCACAGCATAATCCCACAACTTCCCCATGGTAATATAATTATTTTACAATAAATAATTTCATAAAAATATTTTTTTATCATTAAATTTTATAGAATGACTAAATAGAACCTAATAAAACTTTATTATTTTTTTAAAGATAAGTGAATAAATATATAAAAATAATATTTTAAAATGTAATTATGATAATTATATATCTTTTTATAAAATGTCATATTTTTTAAGAGAATGTTATTTTTTTTCATTGGTAAAAGTTGACTCTTTCCTTATTGAATTATAGCACTAATTTTCAATTTACAGTATGATGTTAGCAATACTAAATAATGGCCAAGCACATTGTTGGTTGTTCATAAGTTATCTATAGTTCATTTCGAACTTTATTTTTATCCTATATATGAAGAAAAAGATTTGGAAAACTCATAGAATGGAAATAACATTCTCAATGTGCGGGTCACCATCCTACCTTTTTCTATGTACATAATAGTTTGTTTTTTTTTATTTTCTCTTAGTACTTATTTATTAAAATCAAAATTGAACCATTTTCCTCTTTGAATTCACCTGCTTAATTTCTTATTTAAGAAAATCAAAAGTAGGCATCATAATGGCAGTGTTAGGTTTTGGATAAAAGATATACTTTTTCTTCTTTTGTTGGGATTCTTCACATAATTTGGTTGTACAAAGCCATATCACTCCATGTAGATCTCATGGCATCACGTCTTCTTTGATTCCTGAGTTTCGAAGGTCGTGTGCAATGTTTTAAGAGCACACTCAATTGATCATTTACTGGAGTATGATAGAACAATTTGGAAGTTACAATGATGATGATGGAGATGGGCATGCTAATGTCAATGTCATTTCCTCAACGTATGAAACTAAAGGTATGCAAAGAATTCCTATCAAATTGAATTATCTTAACATTGTTGAGGCAAGCCTATTTTAATATTATTTTTTTAAAGTGTAGTTTAGAAATGTTGTTGTAGAAAATTCTAACCTATTTAATTCTTGGTACTTACATTTGTACACCACAATAAAATTGTTGGTCCACTTGGAGAAATACCCTCCCCACATTAATTTCCAAGAAGGCTACCGGACGAGATACTTTTTTTCATTACAACTATTTTGGATGTCATTTATCATGTCAAATTGAATGGTATTAATATATTGAAAGATTTCCTTTCCACTCCTCCTCACACCAACCTCTCCTTGGCTCATCCTCCTACTCCTACTCCACCTCTACATTTTCCTTGAGCACCTTCCCCTTCATAGGCACCTCCTCCTCCAACACCTCTTCCATCTCTCCCCTCAATTATCTCCTCATTCCCTTCCTCCCCATATTGCAACTTTGCCACCACAACCCCTAAAGCCTCCCTCACCTAACCCTTTAGATCCATGTCCTCCTCCTCACAATGCTCTCCCACCAATTTTCCCAACCGAGGCCTCATCATACCCCTATCATCCTTTCCTCATTGGTTCCTCCACTACCACACCCTATATTTCCACCTATTGCACCCTAAACCTCCTCCTCTATCATCGCCCTACTCACCCTACCTCTGTCCTACTCCAACTAGTCATATGCATCCTCTTGTAACCTCCCCTACTGATTGCCCCAACTCCACTAACTCCTCCTTATCATCCCACCTTCCTCTGACTTCTCCATCTCTGCATACACCTCCTACTTCCCACTCCCTTCACCCTCCACCTCATCCTCCCTACCCTTATTGTCCCTTACCCACCCTATCATTCCCTTTTCTTCCACTCACTCTTTCCCTCCTTCTCAACCTCATCCTCCTACTTCACTTCCTCCTCCTCCTTCCTCCTTCTAACCCACCTTCTCTTCATCCTTCTCCACGTCGTATCCCCTCCCATCTCACCCCACCCTCTACCTACCTCTATGCACTCAACTTTTTCGTCCTCCTCCACCTTCCCTCTTCTCCCATCACTCCTCACCCCACCATCCACCTCTTTTATCCTCACTGCATCATAGTTTCCCCACATGCTCCTTCTCTTCATCCTCCTCCTCTCATTCCTCCCATTTCTCATCCTCCTCCTTAGTCTCCAACCCCATTCCCTCCTCCTCTCCCCTCAAAACTCCTCCTATTGTTTATTTTGTTCCTCCTCCTCTCCCTCTCTCTTTTCCCTTCTCCTCCTATTACACTTCATGTTTCTCCTCACTCCCCTCATGTGTGACCACCAAATTCCCCTCCTCCACCCACTCCTTCTTTCTCACACCACTCCACCTCCTCCCCACTTCAGCCTCTTCCCCTATGCCTCCTCGACCTCCCCCTCCAGCTCCTCCTCCTCGTATTATTCATCTTCCTACCTCCCATCATGCACTCCACCACCTCTGCAACAACTCCGCCTCTACCCCCATTCCTCCTTCGTGAGAGCCTGTAGGCTCATATAGAGGGAACATGAAAAAAGTAAGAACTATAGGTACCCAGATTTTGGCATATAAACTAGTAGGCTGATATATATTGATATCATTTTAGCAAAAAACTGATTCCATCTCTAGACATATAAAGATATATAAAGATCTTCTGTAGAAAAAGAAACTGTGATGGGGGTTGCTGATAAGTATAAAAGAAAATAAAAGAGCAGGTTCATGCTACATACTAGAATATGAGGAGAGAAAACTATTATGTTATGTACCCGGAAGACGGAAGTCCTGAATATTGTGTCGACTATCTCCAACAGTGATGGATACCTTCCATATTTAATTTGGAGAGGAAAGGCCTTTAGAAAGTGCATTTTCCTCTTTGTTGAAAGTCCTTTCAATGTGTTTAATTGTGAAATCCTTGCGTGAGTTCCAGATTGATGCAATTCTGTCCAACCACCCCGAAACTACATTTTCCTCTTTGTTGAAAGTCCTTTCAATGTGTTGAATTGTGAAATCCTTGCATGAGTTCCAGATTGATGCAATTCTTTGCATGCATTTCATTATGATCCTCAATGTCTGATTTGTTGAATTGGGACTACGTGGGGGCAAGGGTTTGGGAAGAGAGAGAAACTTAGGTTATGAGAATAGTTGGGATGTGAATGGTGGCAAGATTCATCACAACTGCAGAAGTTATGCAGGGATATTACTCCACTTAGGAAATGTATTCTCGTGCAAGGGGTCTGTTGTAGTTTCACTGGGATTTTGCATTCTCCTATCGCACGTGGGAATCATAGGGATGGATAGGGAAGGCCCATGGCTGAATGAAACTTATATGTTACTATTCTTTAAAAATATGAGTGGAAAGGTTAAGATAGTGGTAATTACTATAGACGTAATCCATTCTATGTCCTGGAATGAGGGGGGAAGGCTCGGGCTCTGTGAATGTCGGGGTCCATGAGGGAGGACACCTAGGCCTCAAGGGGAGTGAGTAGGGGGCTCAGTGTCTAGGACAAGAGCCCTTCAAAGCTAGGGAATTGGTATGTCAGGAAAGCCAGCCAGGCCGGTGTTAGTTGACACTAGGAGCGAGGGATGGTTCGTAAAATAGGGGAGGGATACTAGGTCAAGGAAGGGGCTCAGAAGATGAGAGGCCGGGGTGAGTAGTGGAAAGAATGATAGGGAGGCAATCAGGGGGACTGGGGATGAGTTTAACCAACAAGGGGCACTGGGGAGAAGGAGCGGGGCTCCTTTCGAGTCAGCTTTTGGGCCTTTGGGCCAGTGGGAAACTACACAATTTGTGACCGAAATCATGGCCATTATTGGCACGGGGAAGGGGGCATGCATGGGTGTCTGGGGTGTCTTAGGTGGGGGTCTTTTACACTCAAGGGCTTTGAATAAGATACATGGGGGGGATGAAATGTTGGACAAACATAATGAGTGGTTGATGAAAATTATGAAAATAATGGTTTGGAATTCTTGGTTTCTTGTTCCCAATGTCGGTAACTCCCCTTAGAGGAAGAAAGCACTGAAGCTAGTTCTGGGCCATTATCCTCAATAGGCTATAAATGTACGTGATCGTAAAACAATGACTAGTTTAGGGAAAGGCAAGGGCAAAGAGAAGAGACCATGAGAGAGTGAGGTTGAGGCTGAGTGGAGCAATGTTGCAAAATACAGTGGGAGGAAACCAGTGGACAAATTGATCCGATGAAAAATGGTTGCATATGTGGGTGGCACCAAAGAGGAGATTCAATGACTCATCGTTGAGTGGGAGGATAACATCAACAGATCTGTGAAAGTGGGGGCAATGGACGTGGAAGGGTGGAAAGTATTGGTTCCTGATTAGGGACACACTTGTGGTAGAGAAACACAATATAAATGGACTCTACACATGTACTGGCTCCTTAAATGCTTCCTAGGGAAGGCAATGGAACAAATCTAGATGACCTTCATTAAGGAATTTCCAAACTATAAGAAAGATTTTCAAAATATCCAAGCCTAGCTGCAGAAACAGGATGGTCGTCTCGGTTGAATCCAGAAAACGTTCTCAATCATGTTCTTAGTGACTAAGCTTCTCGATCAGTATGAAGGACCCAACCTTGAGTAACTTGGCATCGACCGATCAGGATAACTAGGAGGATGAAGTCATAGTATTTTTTCTTAAGTTTTTACAGGAATAGAATTTACTTTCCAGTTTGTATTAGTTTATATATATAGAAAGACAATTCATGATTGTGTACATGATAATGAAGTATATATAGCTTGGATATATAAACTAACTATTTTTTGCTACTACATGGTGTATAATGAGGTTATGTGGTCAACAAACCTAGTTTCCCAATGGGCAAGTTGAGATCACCCAACGAGGCTAAGTGGTTGTCACCTTCTTGTAGATATTATAATGAAAAAGAAGGATCTACCAATCTTAACAAAAAAAGATTCTTGAAATTTGTATTTTAAAAAAAAAATTGTGAATTTTATTTGCATTTTCTTAATCTAAATAAAATTAAAATAGTTTTATTATTTACATTTTTTTATTGAAATAATATTATATTATATTTTCTTTTAAATATTTTATAATATATTTTTAAATCATTAATCTTATTTTAAAAGTTCAAATTGAAAAAATATTGTCATTTCTACAATTCTTATATTTACTAGTAACTTTAAACAAACATAAATTCCATATCTTCAAAATTTAATCTACTAACCTTTAACAACCTTTAACATGTCTAATAATTTAATTAAAATGAATGAATCTTGTCAAAATTAAGTTTAATTTTCCCATTTAAAACTAAACTTACGAGATAATTTAGAATAGATATTTGAATTCAAATTATATAATATATTGTTAATTTAATACTTTTTAGGTTTAAAACTAATTTTTAAATAGTTAAATAAATTGCTATTAATTTTTTTAATGCTATATGTTAAATTCATAATAAATATAAATAACTGTATAATTTTTTTCCCGTGGAAAAAGTTGTAATTTTATTCATATGAAAAAATTAGATTTTGTAGATGCTTAAGCATATACAAATGGTTGTCCCTGTATTCATAGGCGAACAACAATTACAATATAGAAAGAATAATTTCCTACTAGCGTATACTTTCCTACCCTTCTTGTTCTCCACCCTTCGCCAACCTTCAGAGTTGGAAGTGGTGGGTGCAATTATAGCAAGTTGCTTTTCCGTTGTGTTTATTAGTTGTTCCTTATCAGATTCTGATCCTTCAGATCCATGAGTTTGTTTCATTCCGCTTACTTCCAGCTGAATTTCTTATTGTTGTTTCATATTTTCAGGCCCCAAATGTGTATCTGGGGAAATTTTCTTCCTGTGTGTATTTCTATCCCATTTGTGTGTCAGGTTCTGATTGGTTCCCTATAGGTTATGTCTGCATGTCCTCTTTTTCCCGCCAGTCAATGTGCTGCCATCCATTGGGATTTTTTGTTGTTTCTTATTCCCTTTGGGGTCCTTCCTCGCCAGTGGATAGTTATTTTGGAGATGCCCTATTTGCATGTCTCTTCGACATCTGAATGTTGTATTTTCATTGTCAAGTGGTTGTGTCCTCAATTTATTATTATAGTTCAATGTAATGTGATCAGGTAGCCCCTGACTCAGGTCCACTTCTACACATATTCTGGAAAAGGTGAAGATTCCTTGGTTAACTCTATCTCCATCTATTTTTAGGATTTTCCCTAACGAGTTTCCAATGGCTGTAAAAACTTTGTGATGCCAAGAGTGTAGAGGGAGGTTATGTAGCCTCACCCAAACAGGCATTGTTCAGTTTTTCATAGTATTTGCATCAAATTTAGGAAACTAGGGGGTGGTGAAGATGCCAGCTTTGCCCCAAAACCAAGGCCCCTGATTGATATTATTTTCTCGTTTTTGTTATGTGTTGAATTTAACTATGAAAAAACCTTTTGAGCATAGGTGAATTTCACAATCAGGTGACAATGTTGAGAGGATACAATGATGCAGGGAGTTGGATTCTATCCAGAACCCATTAAATTTGTAAATAATACAAGTTGTGGATAGATCAGTGTGTATATTAGTTACCTCCGGTGAAGTTACTTGGATCATTGGAGATTCCAGTTTTTATTCCACAATATAGGGACCTGGTAGCTCTAGTGTTGGTGCTAGTTTGGGTGGTATGCTTTCCTTTCCTTTGACTACATCACGAAAGGAACCTGCTTTTTTTGAGGTAGCTCCATTGCATCCACCATGCAGTCTCAGATTAAGAATGACAGTTGAATCATTGCTAATACCATATTCCTGAAGTGTATGGATATCCTATAGACTACGTCCTTTATATATCAGATTTTGGTATTTTATGGGGGTTCCAATTTGATTCTGGATTTCCTTCTTTGGTTCTTGAATATTCATCCCCTTGCCAAGCTGCATGCAGTGATGTCTGCCCCCTATTAATTTGATGAAGATTTGTATCCAATCTTCGCCCATACTATTTGGATTTCTCTGTTTCGCATTCCCTTCTATGATATGGGGCTGTGATCCAGAGTTGGAAGGAGACTTTTTGTTATTAGGCATCCAGAGTTGGGTTTGGTGTGGGCTGTCCTATTTATTGGGCATCTTGGCAGAACTGAGTGTTTGACCTTCTTCTGTAGTTAGGATGCCTGATCTAGCTCTATACATCAGCCCTGCAGATGCATCTTGTACTAGATCTGGTATATAGGGAGGATAAATAAGGAAAGGAATTACCCTTACCACAGATACGTTGCCTTGAGGTCTACTTTCTTTGGCTTCATCCGCGATCAGTTTTTCCTCCTCCCTCACGTCTGCCCCAGGGGATTGGAAATTCCAATCTAGGCTATGCTCATGGTCGATCTCCTTAATGTCTGTAGTCCTATGCATGTAGGGGGCAGAGACGGTTTTTCCAAGGTTCATGGGGTGCACGGCTTAGGGGCTAATCTGGATGAGCCCAACAGTAATGAACTCACCTTGCCCATTTCCAGATCGGGCATCATAGCCATCAGATGACAGAACCTTGCCCTCGACGGGTTGGGTATAGTCAATCAAACTATGCCGAGTGTTTTCTTATGTCCCGAGGTCCTTTGTTTGGGCTCTCTGGAAGATCCATTTGTCCAGGGTCATGCCTATGGGATCTGTCAAGGAGGCACTGACAATACCTACGCCTATGTACCCCTTCCTTGTGCTGCTTCGAACTAGGGTTTCGCCATTGCAGTCTCTTCCAACTTCCTGACCACAACTATTCAGAGAAAATTCTTGAAGATTGTAATTATGATAATTGCATAATTTATTTTAATTTACTACTAATTTAATACTGTGTTTAAAATTAAAATCTAAATAATTAAATAAATTGTTATTATTTTTTGTAATGTCATATGTTAAACTCATAATAAATATGTATTTGGACTCCTTTGAGAATATAATTTTTAAGTTTTATTTTAAATATAAAACATATAATAAATATATATTTGGAATGCTTTGTGAATACAATTTTTTAAGTTTTATTTTGAATATAAAACATATAATAATATAATTGTTTGTTGTCGAGTTTCTTCCTATAATATAGTTGTTTGCTG
>APFE030617436.1:0-16348 GCA_000404065.3 Pinus taeda | reverse complement strand
AGGGCTCTTGTATCCTTTAGGGGCATGGCAAAAACCATTTCGTGCCAATAAGGTGAGCGAAGAACATTGAATGGTATCCCACATGCATAGAGAAACTTGTAAACTTCTGAATCCACATCATTCCTACACCCTTCATCAAGGAAATCTGATATGTTTCTACGCCCTAACGCTGGTGACCCTATGCCTCCATATCCACTGCTTTGGGAGGATATTGGAGGAGTTCTTTGTGCTTGTGATTGTGAGCTTGGTTCAAAGAAACCCCTTGATTTTTTAGATTTGTATTGTGTTTCCTCCTCTTCCCTTATGTATTTGGCTCTATCTGCTACTGACACACCTGCACAAGTTTTGATTCCTATTTGTTTATCTCCATCCCATGGCATTTTCCCGCAGAGGTGTTTTCTGGCATGGGTGTATGAACCTATGTAATTATTGTTGCAATGGGGGCAATGAAATTTAGTGGTTCCACCCCCTTTCCCTGCTTCAGGCCTGTTAACATATTTCCACAATGGGGTTTGGTCTTGTTTAGTTTTTTCAACTGCCGAATCATGTTCACCCTCCTCCAGCTCCTCCTCACCGGGGTTTTCATCAAATCCACTTTGTCCCCCTTCTTCATCCCCTTCTTCATTTTGAACCCTCCTTTTCCTACTCTCCGGCACCATAATAACCAGAAAAGGAACCAAGATGAAGAAAATGCCAAGAAATATAACCATGATGTTTGAAATTTGTAGTTTTGAATCTGCAAAATTTAATAAAATGGAATGGGAATGGGAATGGCCCAATGGGAAACCGAAATAGAGAAACAATTACTTATTTATTTAGAAATTAGGAATAAATTAATTAACATTAAAAAAAATTTGCTAACCTACCTCAAATGCATCCAAGACTCCTTGCTCCTTGCTCCTTGTGGCTTGCTTCTTGCTCCTTGCTCCTTGCTCCTTGCTCCTTGGCACTTTGCTCTCTCTCAGTCTCACTCAACTCTCATAATCACAAACTCACAATGATTCATTTTCGCCCTCCCTCCCTCATTATATAAAAAAATTCGATTTTTGCACCACGCGAATTTTTTTGTTTGTTTTTGTTTTTTGTTTTTTTTGTGTCTTCTTTTTTCTACTTCCACTTTCGCTCTTGGCCTCTGTGCGCGTCGCTTCGGGAGCGAAATTTATAACCCGGGAGCGATCGCTCCCTGACCGCTCCCGGGTTATAAATTTCACTCCCGGAGCAACAGGAGCGACACTCCCGAATTTGGCAGGGAGAGCAAATTTTTTTATCGGGAGCGCGCTCCCGCCTGGAGTGAGGATTGGGAGTAAGATCGGGGGGGGGGGCGCTCGCCTGTAACACTAGGGCGGAGGCATGCAACACAATAGTTTATGTTCAAAGCAAAAGTCCTCATAGGATTATGGGGGACAAGACTCCCGAGGAAGCATTCATAGGGGCGAAACCAGGGATAGGGAACTTTCACATCTTTGGTTGTTCAATCATCAATGTAAATCCATGTTCTTGTGGAGAAGAAAATGAAGTTGCAGCCATTAGGAGAGAAGGGTATATTTGTGGGGTATTGTGAGACTTCAAAGGCATACATGATTTTCATTTCGAAGAGGATGAAGATAATGATTAGGAGAGATGTGAAGTTTGAGGAGGACGTAGCATCTATGAAGTCTCATGAGCCACTTCTTGTGTCAGACGACGTGGAGTGGGAGCCTCTGAAGGATGAGCAACAATCATCAACTCTTCTAGTTAAGGTGTCAGACTTTAGGTCGGGAGGGGTCACTAGCACCTTCTACCAGTTTTTTCAGGAGACCTTGATGGTTTGAGCAGACATTGAGGGATGCTCAGGAGCATGTGGAAGCTTCTAGGAGCACATTCAAAGTGAGTAGACCTCTAAGGAAGTTACCAAACTATGTGATACTTATGAGCAACATTATTGATTTTGAGTCTTTAAGTTTTCAGAAGGTAGTTGACCAACAAGTTTGGAGGTGTTAGAATATTGTAGCTCAGACAGGTGTTCTAGCCTTGAGAGGTATCATTTAGGCTATGAACAAAAAGAAATTAATTATCTCTAAACCCATGTAATTTTTCTTAGGGAAGTATCTTAATTATGTCAATTAGTGATTTTTTAATTATTTCCCAAGTCTAAATTAGGGAAAGTGAATAATAAATTGATATTAGTTGCGAAAATATTGATTTACCTCTAGAATTTTCTGGAAAGTTTCTAAGTTGATACTCAGTCATCGATTGGATCAAGTGAACTTCTAATCGTTGCCATTCATTTGTAAATGTGTGATTACAAAGGAGATCGATGGCCAACATTAGAGACATATCGAGTGGGTAATTTCAGAGACACCAAGAGGGTTTTAGCAACAATAATTGGGAAGAATTTTTCAGACTTTATTCTTCCCATATATTTCCAGTTTCTGAGTATTAGAAGGAGAGCAAATTATTTTTACAGGAGGCCGAATTTGCTAGTTTACCTATGTGATTTGCTAGAGCGAATTCCCAGAGGCAATGTGAGTTTTCGGGAAAGCCCGATTGAAATTTCCAGTGGCAGTGTGAATTGCAGGAAAAGCAATGCGATTGCAGGAAAGGAAGTGTGGATTGCAAGAAGAGCAATGCAATTGCAGGTAAGGAAGTGTGAATTGTAGGAAAGGCAAATCGAATTTTTGGAGACTGCTAGAATACCAGTGTGAATTGTTGGAGGCTACGAGTATGAGTTCTAGAGGAGGTGAAAATTGCAGGAAAGGGCCGAGTCAATTTGCAGAGGGAGATATTGAAGTCTTCCAAAACAATTTGTTTAGAATTGGAGATAAAAGTATTGTTGGAGTTTTGCTAGTAGGCAAGTAGTTGTAATTTCTCAATAAGCAGTTTTGTTGAAGATATTAATAAAAGCCCTCAAATCTAAAAACTAGTTTTCCCCACATTGGGGTTTTTCCAGGGACTTTTTGTCCAAAAATGCTGGTGTAAATTGTGTGATTGGTTTCTCATATATTTCCTGTAGTTTTATTTTTGTGATTGATCATTCATGTTATTATTTGTTACTTCTCATAGAAGAATTAATTTGCTATGAATAAGTAACATGAAATAATTAATTGGGTTAATAACACCTTTTGGGTAGCCAATAAATTCACAGTAGGGATGCCATGATGGAGGAGTATAACGCCATTTATGAGGAATGATGTATGGGATACAGTGCTAAGACCATAGGGCAATTCGGTTGTGAGTTCTAGATGGGTCTTCATGATCAAGCATGTTGTAGATGGCAGCATAGAGAAGTACAAAACAAGGCTTGTAGTGAGAGAGTTCTCCCATAAAGATGGAGTGCACTATGAGGAAACATTTGCTCCGAACCTCCAATCGCTAAATATACTTCCATTAATGTTGTTTTATCTATTGATTCAATCATGAGGTGGAGGATACGTTAGATGGATGCGAAGACAACATTTGTCAATGGGGTGATTGAGGAGGAGGTGTATATAGAGCAACCCCAAAGCTTTGAGGTACATGGGAGGGAGTCTCATGTATGCAGATTGAAGAAGGCCTTATAAGGATTCAAGCAAGCACCTAGGGTGTGGTACTCTAGGATTGATGTATTTATTGAGCACGAGCTTCACCAAGAGTGAAGTGGATCTCAACTTGTACTTCAGACTTGTTGGAGATGATTAATTCATCTTCGTGTTGTACATGGATGATCTGTTTCTCACAAGTGCAGAAAGGCTCATAGCAAGATGCAAGGCAAACTTGGCTATAGAGTTCCAAATGAAGGACACTAGGTTGATGCATTACTTCTTGCGGTTAGTGGTATGGCAAAGGTAAAGTGAGATCTTCCTTGGTTAAGGGAAGTATGCAGTAGAGACCTTGAGGAGATTCTTGATGGAGGATTGTAGACCTATGTGTAGGTTTTAACCCCGTACAGAAATTACCTGCATACGAATTCTAAATCACAAGAAAATAAAAAATGCGAGAGCATAACCCATAAAACACATATACACAGAGATTTCCCACTGGATCTCAAAACCGAGACTACCAGCTTGATTTTTCATTATATTCCTTTCAATGTTACAATACATATTTATACATGCCGAAGCATCCAATACCATGGACCGAAAAACCATCGAGTCCAAAACTGTGGACCGAAAACCATAGGTAGGTTCGGCCAACCTATATAGGGTCCAAAAAAAATTTTCTCGGGGCGCTGCCCCGAACCCCGTAGAGGGGGGCTACCCGCCCCCCTGTGACCCCCCCGGTTCACTACGTGGGTTAGTCGTGGAAAGAATATAACACAACCCAACATCCCCATCATCTAATGAGAGGTGATCAATGTCCAGGTGAGGGGTTTGCAAGGGTTTCTCATTCAGAATGCTTTGTGAAGTCATAATTTGGTTTATTCTATTTGAATTACTCTTTCTCTAGCTTTAGGAGTAGGGTTAAAAGCTCTGGAACAGTGGGAAGGGTGAATATAGTCTGCAACAGTGGGAAGGGTGAATATAGTCTGCAAGAAAGGGTTTCTTCGGATGCATAGTGGGTTTCTTCAGTTTGGAAATGTTTTTTAATTAATTCAGTTAATTAACCTTATATAAATAGTTGTGCAGAGCTTAATTACAGGGTCATTCTGGTTCTTTCAAGAATACCTGGAAAAACAATGATTAAGTGTGGATACAGGGTTCTTTGGTAGCAGCAAAGATTTATGAGGCTTCAATTGTCTATGTGCTGCTTCAATTTGGAGTCGGAAAGGTCTTCAGGTTGAAAATGGGTAGAAAACACTTAAGCAAGGTTCTCGAGCGCTGTAATTGGTTAACAGATGTATTCGCAATGAAATTGAGTGAAAAGAGTGAAAAGGGGGTTTTTTTGGTTTTTAACCAACAATGATTAAATCTAGGCATCGGATTAATAAATGAACAGTGGGTGGTTTCATTTTATGCAGGGAATTGGTTTTATGTAATATCACACCGCTTTTGGGTGGAGGGTGGTATTTTTTGAGAGCATGCGATGCAACATGGTGCTGCCACGTAACGAAACAGTGATCGGCCAAAACCGTGAATCTCATGTGCTTTTGGGATTTTAATTGTTGGAAGATGCGAGTGCACAATATGGATATGGGCGTTGGATCTGGAGGTGGGAGATCAGAGGGCTATTGTGTGTCAAGGTTGCCAGGACTGAGTTGAGGTGTAGTTGGCGGGGCCCGGGGATAACTAATGTAGTGGGTTTAATATATTCAAAGGTTTAGTGAGGTTCGGGGAATTATAACATGGGGGTTAAATACATAAAGTGGGACTAAAGGTTAGGAAATAACTTAGGATAAAGGGGTTTTTGGGTTTTTAAGGGGAAAAGTATTATGTGTTATGGGAATGGGTTTCATACAAGGGAAAGGGGTTTCAGGAAGGGGAAATGGGATGAAATAAGGGGGGAAGTGAAATGAAGGGGAGGGGATATTTTTACAAGGGGAAATGAAAAGGAAATGGTGCTTAGCAATGAAGAAGGAAAAAACATTAGGGAATGAAAGGTAATGAAGGGATAATGAAAGGGTAATTAATAAACCAGACATGTAGGGGTTTAATGAAATGAGGAGAAATTAGTGAATAATCTTTAGTGAATGTCCTTTGTCTTTGATAATTCCTCCTGAACATGAAACATAGGATCAAGTATAATGTAGGTGCATTTGAGCTAGCAACCCTGTTCATTCCAATACTTCTTTTACCTACCCTTTATTTATCCTAGCATTTTTTCTTCATTTATTGGTGCAATTGAGCTTGCTAACCCTTTATTTATTTTCCTTTGATAAGAAAACTATCTAATTCTAACCTTATAACTTCCAATGTCTCAGATTAAACTGATGAGTTCATTATTATTCTCTACCTAACTACTAATCTGCCAAGATTAAATAGTTTGGCTAGATCTTTATTCTCTATCTATCAACATGAAATTTAAAGCATGAATGAATCAAGATTAAACTATTTGACCATCATGGATTCTAGCATTTTTGACAAGCTACACACAACCTTATTTTGTAAAGTAAAGTGAAAAGGAGTGGCATTTGAATTTGCACACTTTCATGATCTATTCTTATCTCTTTTTGGGGTTCATATTTTATATCTTTTTTATCTGTTCCTTTCTTTCGATCCTTTTAATATTCTTTTAGGACTTCACCCTCTTTACATTTTTTGTTTTTAATATGGGAAAACATTTTGAAGAAAGCAAAAGTATGTACAATATTACAAGACTAATCATAGTCAATTCAAAATTATGAATCCTATTATTATAGGACCCTAACACTGCCATCGACTTGATCGACCGTCACCCAGAACAATGCAAAAGCACCAAGCAAGCCATTTCAAGATGTGATGCCCGCAAGCAGATCAATCAACCTTCATGCTGGCCAACCAGAGAGTTTGACCCAACAGTCACATTGGGACTAACTCCTATCAAAAATTGCGTAGAGGCTATAGACCTTGCCGACTCCACTCACTGAGAAAATTTCACAGATAGACCAGATAGACACCCAGTGCCTATCCCTGTCTCTCTAAGAAAATTGTGTAGTTCTTCTAGCCAGCCAACTAGTCAGTCAATCGGCTGCTCACTAGGAAAAATATGCAGTTTTCATGAGCAAGCACTTTGCTACCCAGCTGTCCACTCATCTCAGAAACTTCATAGAGGTGATCAGCAGGCCATCCTTCCAGCATCAGCACAATTTTTACCGCCAGTAGCTCCCAACAACTAGCTGCTAGTTCCCTCTAGGAATTGCACCGTTTTTGTTGCCAAGCCCTAGCAGCCGACTCCTAGTTCCCTCTAGGAATTATGTATATTTTGTTACGAATGTCCCAACAACTAAGTGCTAGTTCCCTCCAGGAATTGCACATTTTTTTCTCCCAAGGTCCTAATAGCTAGCTGCCAGTTCCCTCAAGGAATTGCGTGGTTTTGACTGCCAGGCTCCCACTTCTTGTTCCTCCCAAAAATTTTGCATATTTTGTTTGTCCAGCCTTCCCACATCCCAGACTTCTCCTCTTAAAAATTGCACAGTTTTTTCCTCCAGCTGAGCCAGACCCCACAGACAGTCACTATCGATCCAGATTGCCCATGTCCATCACCCAGTGACTTATGCACAATTTTCACTAGCAGTGCCTGGAGCCTTCATCCTAGCTCGCAACTCACAACCTTGTCTCTTCTCCCAGTCACCTGCATCTGAAAGGATCATGCATCATGGTAGACTAGGAGGTTTATGGATTTGATGTCATCTCACCATGAGTGACTGGAGATACAGGTACAGAAAAAACATGGCGTGATGACAGATGGGATGAAAAAATGCAGTACATGCAGAAGGACATGTTCGCGAATGGATGAACAAATGATGGATGCAAAGAGATGTGCTCGTGAATGGATGATCATGAAAAGATGTGTTCGTGGATGGATAAATGAGCAAATATGCAAGATGTGTTCACAGATGGATGAGTGGACGAACATGAACTTTTCGTGAATTGGTGAACTTGTCAAGCATACCAACATGCAAGCAAGGATCATTGTGTAAATGCAACATCAAGCAAACCAAACGACCATCGAAGACTTCGCGCACTTTTTCATTAGGAGGTGAAGCTATGACACACCATGAGGACATCCATCACCCAACAACATTGCAGCTTGACATGCACACCAGTACCAACACGAATATACCAGCACTGTCATGTCGAGTCTTGTCATGAGTCATGTCATCCACATCTCTACTGTGGGCCATACTGTCAATCAATGTAATGTAACGTGGAAGTCCAAGAGACCCACTTTTCATATGAAGAGTCATGTAAAATCGAAATTTCATGGAAATCAAACAGTCATGAGGGTAGTTGAACAACCACAAGGGTCAGTTTCATGCTTGGCTATAAATACCCCCTCATTTGTACATGCAAAGGAGTTCTCACCTCAGCTCCTCCCACATAGCCTTGAGTATTTGTAATATTTTCTTTGAGGAGTAAGTAGTGGCTCCAACACCTCACCCATGGGGTTAGTGATGTATGGTGTAACGATGTGTCTTGGAACTTTCACTTAATTCAGAAGCGTGTTAACACACTAGCACATTTTCACACATGTATTGTCACTATTGTAAGATTGATATTGAACACTTGTAATGCATGTTTCTTTAACCTGTGTTTAACACTTGAACTCATTCACTTGTTGTAATACATATATATTAAGGAAAATATGTTGTATGAGTTGTTAACATTGTCCTTCCTATGTTTGTTACCTCCTCGGACATCAGACATACCTTTCACATAAACTTTCTATAACAATTGTCGCACTTGCACAGACTCCTTCATTGTGTGTTGTACGTGTTATCTTTCCTTGTGTGTTGTGATTGCCACATCCGTGTGGACTTCTCTTTTGGAACCTGTGAATGTCCTGTTGTGCCATGTGTTCCTAATAGAGTTGGTGCTTCCTCCCATCCGACTTGGGACTCACTCCCACCCTCTCCCGCTACAGTGAAAGAAACATTGACACAAGTAACACTAGCGATCACTAGGCATGCGAACCTCACTACTCGAAGGCAAAGAAGACCACTCTCCTATGCTGAAAAGCAAGAGCTGAGGAAAATCTTTAAGATAATGGCAATTGGTCCACCATACTAGATGGGACTCCCACACCTAATGGTGTGAGGTCTAGTTGGGACTTCATACCAGCGTGATCCCCTGAATGTTGATGGGTCCAACAACATCAACATTTCTGGTGCTAGAAGGAGGCTCGTTAGTTGTATATGCTTGAACATCCTCTCACACTCACTCATCAACCATCTGATCAAGGTAGTAACTCGTACTCCCTCTCACCTACACATGACTCTGCAGTTGGTTACTTCTCACCTCCCAGGACTGAACACAAAATTCCATATCATCACCTTCGCCCCATCTGTCCCATCACCTGCCAGTTCGTGAAAGTAGTCGGACTAATCCTAGGCATACAAAATCTTCCATACGCATCAAGGAAGCCAAATTCCACTCCCATAAGGGTTGTTGTATCGTCAGTGGAAGAAGTAGTTCTTGCCACACTTGAAAGTCTAAAAGAATCTATTGAAGACAAAGAGGAACCTCCAGTGTTCTGACAAGGGGAACGAGACACCCTTGTGATCTTGGGATCTGACTCTGGTATAGGAGGCAGAGGGGAAGGTAGTAGAGGAGGTGGAGGTGGAGGGGAAGCCAGCAGAGGAGGCAGAGGTGGAGATGAACCAACAGACTTAGAGCCAAAACCGTTACATTCTGAAGGGGAGGAAGGGGATGAAGAAGAAGATGAGATGGCTGACCAAAATCTGGAATGGATGAATTAGGGACCGTTGGCTCTCCTGGGTGCTTTGCTCAAGATTCAAAAGCGAGCAGAGAGAACGAACATCAAGTTCAACCCTAAAAGCACAACAAAGGAAAAAGATCCTTTGGACAACTTCTACCTACAACTGCAGACCCTTGAGGTATGGTACGATGATGTAGCATGTAGATTGTTTCCATGTACCTTGGATAGTCGTGCAGATGCATGGTATCAAAACCTTCCACCAAACTCCATACATAACTGGGGTGCATTCAAACGCATGTTTCTTGAAAATTTTGTTGATGAGAAGACCCTAGCTATGTTACTCAAATAATTGGGAAGCCTGAGATGGAGGGGAAAGAAAAGGTAAAAGATTTAAATCAAATGTTTACACGCATATTGAACAAGTTTGCAGCAGACACCAAACCTCATGACTCCATCACTGTTGATTACTACACATCTGCACTTCTGACAAACATTGCACAGTTCATCAAGCGAGCTGCAAAACTAGCACTATTGGAAAATTGCGAAGAGGCTACTGTTGTTGAGAAAGACCCACGAGTGATTGGAGTCATCAAGGATGATGAACTAGCAAAGGACTCCAAAGACGTGAGTAGAAAGTCGCAGCCGATGGTGAGCAAAGGTAGAGACAAGGAAGCAAATGATATTGAAACCCTCACTCGCCTTGTCAAGAACTTGACAACATAAGTGTTCGAGTTTAAACAATGGAAAATGGACACATTTTAAAGTTGTCATCTGCCGAGATGGACACAAGGAAGAAGTTCATTAGGAAGCAACTGGAACATTCCAAAAAATATGCATTTGTGTTCCACTTAGATCAGTGTGCAAATTCTGAGTTCCATTCATTCCACGAAGAACATCACCCTGAGAACTGTTGTTCGGACTGGAAGCAAGTCACAATCTATGTATGCAGTCATACATTTGATGCATAAAATAGTATGTAGGAATAACCGAAAGATAGATATAATGACGAAGATGATGCACTTGATGAAGCATCAAGTTCTGGGCATGTGGTGAACATGTATCAGTGCTCGCAAGTAGCATCGAAGATGAACACTGAGAAACAACCCCCCAAGCAAAATGACCGTTACAATCTTAGGAGTAAAGGTTCTCACCTTACACTTGGGGAAGCACAAGAAAACATGAAATTTCTATTGAAGAAGGTTGATCCACTAGCCTCCCCAAAGCAGAAAACACAGAACGAGTCTAGGAAGCCAGTGGCAGACAAAAGTACATCCATGAGTAGCAAACTACAGAACACCCCGCCAGACAACACAAACATCAATCCCAACCCAAACACCTCGGTGATTCTACCACCTCTGGACTACAACATTTTAGATTACATGGAGAAAACTCACACAAACATCAATTTGTTCATGTTAGCAAAGATCTAGAGTTAGCGAGACATCTTGTTGCGCACACTAGAATAGAAAGCAACGAACAATGCAACGTCTACTAGCAAGGGAGCAAGCACACTTCCCGAATCACTTTCCACTGCACTAAACACACTCTGGATGGAAGAAGCAAACTTAGTTTTCCCTCCATTCCTACTCCTCTTTGATCAATTGTAATGTTCACAACTACTTATTTGATTCTGGCGTGACAGCCAATGTCATGCCACTCTTCATTGTTGAAAAGATCAATGCACAATGGAGTGAGACATCTCTGTGGATCATCCAACTTGATTGAACATCTGTACCAACCATTTTTGAACTCTGAGATGTGATCATTTGACTATCTCATGATAGTTGAGTCCACCAATGCATCAACATAGTTGTTGTGGACATACCAGAAGCATACGATTTACTACTCAACAAAGACTAGTCTAGCAAGCTGAATGGATATTTTGCTACAGATTGGTTGCACATGTGGCTTTCGTACAAGGGAAAAAACAGCCAAATCTAGGTGTTTTCCGAGAGGTATATGAATACAATGTCACTCCCATAAATGGCGGGAATGAACCATTAGCCTTTTCAAAACTCATTTTTGGCAACTACCTCCTAGAAACAACGTTGGAGTGTTATCCTGCATGGCCAAATCAAACCCCACCAAGCACATAGTTGGGTCTCCTTCCTTGCCTAATTGATGGTAATGAAACATGTACAGTACATTGTACCAATAGTAGAATTTACAACAGTAGCAATAGTAGTAATAGTAGTACAAGCACATCAAATGGTCCATGTACAGATAAGTTGTGGACCATGTACTTTGATGGATCAAAGGCATAGGACGGCTCGGGAGCTAGGAGTGTCTTTATTGACCCATACAACAGGAAGCATCTGGTTTCAAATCACTTGGAGTTCGAGTGCACGAACAAGATTTCTAAGTATGAATCACTCGTGTTAGGCTTGCAGAAATACATCAGCCTCAACGTGGTCGCGCTCAAAGTGGTAGGTGATTTAGAGATAGTGGTATGACAGGTACGTAACACCATTCGCTATTTGTCACCACATCTCAAAAGTTACCAACAAGAGGTATGGCGACTGATCTCTAACTTCCAATAATTTAACATCACTTATGTACCACGTACGCGTAACGCCACTGCCAATGCTATTGCAAACATAACTTCAAGAATATCATCGATTATTGATAGATTTACTATTGAAATTTTGTACAAACCATCTATCCTGGATAAGAGAACTAACTTACATGTGTCTAATGATGATCAACAGATATTGCATTTCATGGCCAACAATGACGTCTTCAAAGATGCATGATAGATGATGATGGGCATGAGCATTCTTTGCAAGCAGAAGCTAGTAACAAGAAGGGCCACCTTATCACGAAGGGTGTGGCATCGTTGGAGAAGCTTTATGACTTGAAAGAATGCTTTCAGGGGCTGAGGAACAAAAAAACCCACAGCTCCACCATGATGCACAAATTGGTAAACCTGGGAATAGAACAAGATCCGAAGTTGGTTAATCTTGGTACATGTTTCACACAACAAGAGCGACAAGCCTTTGTCCACATGTTCAAATAGTACCGAGATGTGTTTGCGTGGATGTACGATGATCTGAAAACTTATGACACAAGGATAGTCCAACACATCATTCCGATCAAAGAAGGGGTCAAGCCATATCCGCAGAAGTTGAGGAAAGTACACTCCTCACTTGAACCCCTCATACGAAAAAAGCTTACCAAGCTATTGGGTGCACGGATCATATACAAAGTTCATCATTCCACATGGGTTTCAAACCTTGTTCCTGTACGCAAGAATTTTGAGGAAATCCACTTGTGTGTTGATTTATGGAATGTGAACCATGCCTCGGACAAAGGCAACTACCCCATGCGATTTATGGACCACATTCTGCAAAGTAGTATCTAGGGCAAAGATGTTTTCTCTACTCGATGGTTTTTCAAGATATAATCAGGTTTTGGTCACAGAATCTGACAGACTTAAGACTACCTTTCGTACCAAGTTTGGTATGTTCGCATATAGACGAATGCCATTTGGACTTGTAAATGCAGGCGTGACCTTTTAGCGTGCCATGGACATCGCTTTTCATGGACTCATCGAAAAGAGCATAGTGGTATACCTCAATGATGTGACTATGTTCTCAAGAAGATGTGATGACCACATATGCTATCTGAAGAAAAATTTTGAGTGATGCCAAAAATACGAGATTTCCTTGAATCCCAAAAAGTGTATTCGTAGTGTTTGAGGGAAACCTTCTTGAACACATTCTTGCTAAAAGCAGGATCAAGGTGGATCTAGACTAGGTCCAAACTACTACAGAGATCCCTCACCCAGCCAACAAGAAAGCCATGCATTCCTTCATGGGCAAGATAAACTTCATTTGAAATTTGATCTCGGATTATGCGCAGATAGTCAAACCCATGCAAGACATGATTAAGAAACATGTAGTCTACAACTGGGGCAAGAGGGAAAAGTATGAATTCACCCATATCAAGTAGGCTATTGCATAAGTGCCTACACTCTACAGCCTGGACTTCAAGAAGGATTTCCTGCTATACACCTTCGCCTCCGATAATTTGCTCGCTATAGTACTCACTCAGAAGGATGAGATCAATGATGAACATTCCATCTCCTTCATGAGCGCAAACATGCAGGGACCAGAACTACCCCACCATTGACAAGAAAGTATATGCAATTTACAAGGTGGTAAAACACTTCATTCCCTAATTGTTTAAGAACCACTACATAGTCTACGTCCCTCACCCAACAGTCCACACATTGCTTGCACAACAAGAACTGGGTGAACGACGTGTCAACTGGATCACAGGCTTGCAAGAGTATGACCTTGAAATCGAGCCAGCTCACATGATCAAAGTACATGGGCTTTGCAAACTTGCATCTAAAGCAATACATGCACTGGAGAGTGAAGAAGAGCTCGCCGGCCGGGAGCAGGAAGTTGAGATATATGATATAAGGAAAGAAACACCCACTGAAGACGGAAACTCTTGGTATGAAAATGTGCACCAATTCCTTGAGCACGATACCATACCCTGTCAATTTTCCATCAAACAGAAGAGGGCATTGTGCCTCTAAGCTTTAGCATATCATTTGGTGCATAATGTGCTTTACAGGAAGCACAACAACGGAGTTCTGCTTAGGTTCCTGGAGGCACATGAATCAAAGAAGGTATTACAAGATCTACATGACAAATCTACTACGGATCACTTTCCAAGAAACACCACTGCACACAAAGTTATGCGAGCCAGTCTCTACTGGCCCACATTATTCAAGGATGCACATGCTTATACCCACAAGTCCCCGGTCTGTCAGTGATGCACCAAAAAAGCATGAAGGATAGCAACCCCACTACACCTCGCTGTAGTGGTTGAATCGTTCCAACAATAGCGCCTAGACGTCATTGGTGAGATTTTCCCACATTCATCGAAACAACACCACTACATTCTAACAACCATTGATTACTTCATGTGGTGGACAGAAGCAGTTCCGCTCAAACAAGTGAACGACCAGGAGCTCATCAACTTCCACCAATAGAAAACCATCTCACGCTTCGGCATTCTGGTATCACTTGTTTTTGATAAGGCAATGTACTTTTCGTCTTTAAAATTTTATGATTTTTCATTACAACATGGTATTGTGTTGAAATAGCTATCCAAATACTACTCACAAGGAAATGGTATAGCAAAATCCATGAATAAAAACCTCATCTGCATAATCAAAAATATCGTTTTCTCTGAGCAACGCAACTGGTATACCACTCTGACGAATGCACTATGGGCTGACCACATAATACCCAAACCTTCTCTGAATACCTCACCGTACATCCTGATATATGGTAGAGAATCCATCCTTCCACCTAATATCTACTTGCCTGCACTTCAACTATGCCAAGTATCCCAAGGCAAGCCTTGCCAGCTAGTTTAGCATAGGATGGATACAATCCACAAGCTTCAAGAAGAAGGGATGATAGGAAAAAAAATTTACACTCCACCATAACCGTATCAAGAGATGGTTCAATAAGATGTCTGCAGGGAAAGCTAACTTCGATGCTGGTGACTTGGTTATGAAATGGGATAAGTCTCATGAAGACAAAGGCAAGCATATGAAGTTTCAGTCCTTGTCAATTGGCTCATACACAATCCATGAGAAACTAGGCCCACACACATACCTTTTATAATCACTTGATGGGAGGATTGAGAACCTTCTCGTCAATGGCCAAGATCTCAATCAGTACTTCCAGTAAGTCAGGCCATGCCCTGTGCCATGTACATAGTCTGCTTGCTGCTTGTTGCTTGTTGTTTTGATTTTGTTTGCCTTTCTTAGCTTGTTTGTTTTCATTTTTTTTGCCTTGCTTACTATTTTTTTCATTTGTTCAAGTTGCTTAATACCTTACTATTTTTTGTTTCTGGAAATAAGTGTTGCCATATACTGTGTTCTGGCTTTTGAATGAGTATGTGGCTGAGATATGAAAAGACTTGTGACACTGCAGCACTTGGCCAGTCTTGTGTTCGTCTTCTCTGTGCTTGCTTATAACCTTCGGTCGATGACTTCTTGACGGAAAATAAGATCCATTTGCAAGGGAAGTTTTGGTCAAACCGTGAACCTATGTCCGCACTAGGAAGCCCCATGCCTACGTCAAAGGTCCTACATGCTTCTCTAAAGGAACAACCTCTTTTGCTCTCAATAAGTTGGGATACCTCTTCCACCCTAAAGATAAATAAGTGCCTATGCACAGTCCTCTTAAAAAATACAAAGGCGTAAGAAGAGAAAGGATTCCTACGTAGAGAGGTGAAGCATGCAACTTCGCCGGGGTACTAACCAGGCTCGTTGGAATTGGAGCAACGTGTGTGTTCTTGCGTGACTTCGTCAGGGTACTGTCTAGGCCTGCTGGCAGTGGATCAACACTAGAGATGAAAACTTATACTCTGAAAATCTTCAACTCATGAGCTAAACTACCCTTCCCTATTTCGAAACATTGTGATCAAGCTGAAATTTTGATTGTGTTTGACTGAGTTGGAAAAAGGTGAACCATGTATGTCTATGGGGTAAGTGGAGAATCTGAAGCAACCTACACAATGATTCAATACTCCTCAAAAGACCAAGGCCTTGCGTTGAAAATGAACCAAAATGGAGAAGCTAGATTTCTACCAGTGTGTTTCCAAGTTTTGTAGTGGCTACAACACCATCTAAAATTTTGGCCTACATCTAATTTCAGAGCCTCTGTTAAGAGCTTTACTTGATGACTACATGCACTCAGGTTCTCCATGAGCTTGTGTGAGTCTTCTCACCCACCTTGCTTGATCATTCCATCGACAACTTTTGCATGTTGATGTCAATGTCATGCTTGCAACCATGTTCTGGTCATACACAAGGTCTTCGCTTCGTGTGTACTTGTTGTGTTTGCTATGAAAACATTCGTCGCTCTCACAGATAGAGTCATATACACTAGCGCACAAGCATTATCACAGTCGACCAAAAATCAATCACAAGTGTCACACTTGTCGCCCACACTATCGGTCAGTCATATTGAGCATATGTGTCTAAATGGTTTGAGTCATCTCATCATTAAGTCATGTAAGTGTGTGTTTGCAAGATCACATGTGCACCTTTTCACTCATTCACACA